>MU702429.1:0-49180 GCA_026770625.1 Nicotiana glauca | reverse complement strand
CAATCAGCTTAATCTTTTAGCTTCATTGTTGTTAATGATATTTAAATAATTGGTTTTGAGCTTCATGCTCGGGTTGAGAGTGTAATTGGTCGGGCTTGCCTAGCAATTGTGTTGGGCGCCATCACGACCAGGATCGGGGTCGTGACAGACCTAGGGTGAACATGACAAACGACTAGGCCCCTTCGAGCCGACGTCCCGAAAGAAACGACTTCATTACAAAAAAGGAGAATGTACAACCCTTGTAATATTGTAAACTCGTTAGGGAACATTGGGAATATTCTATCGAATATTCTAAGGAGTTTTTCTATGACAACTTAGGGGAGTCTCTCTTAGTATATAAGGGGGATGAAGGGATTTGTAAAGGGGGTATTTTGGAAGAAAACATTATCCAAAAGTAAGAGAACACCTATTGTCAATCATACCTTCATTCTACTTAATCTAATACTTATTATACTCAGCTAAGATTTACCCCTTCTTCCTTTGATTGATTTATTCAAAGAGATTCTTATATCTTTTGAGTCAAACACTTTTGATGATTTGTCAAACTTGATTGAGGAAGCAGATAGGAACCTGATACAATCAATTCCTTGTCCCTATTGCGACATTCTCAGTTGTCTAGCCAAACTCTCGAGAAACCAAATAAGGGAACATATAGGATCAGTTCATCAACCGTCGTACAGTCAACTCTACAAATGTAAAAGTTGTCTCATTATACAGACTGGAAACAATGAGCAGCATGCCGTTGCTGCTAGAGGCCAAACCAAAAGGTGTAATGTCCCTATCTCTTCACACATGCTTTCTCATATATAAACAACATTATACAAGGGTTGACCCTAACACTTGATAATCTAAAAAACCTATCATCTCAAGAGCCAGCTGCCACTTTTTCCTCCAGGTGCATTCAAGAACAAAGCTGCTACAAACTAAAGATCAGATCCCAACACTAAAGATGTATTAAGTCCTTAAATTTGTTATATCTTTGTCTATTGTTCTTTACTTGTATTGCTATACGGATTTCTAGAAGTATTTGGTAGGACATCATTTAACCGCTATTGTTTTGGTTGTTTGACTATTGCTTTGTAATAGAGTTATTGCAAAGGACTTACAATAGAGTTATTGTAAAGGAAAATGGATTAATATTTTAATTCCAAGATTGCAATAGGTGATTATTTGAAGTTTGCTCATTTTAGTGGAGTTGAAATCTTACTGACATAGATCGTGATTTTTAATTCCTTGAGCAGGGAGTTTTCCATATAAATATTATGTGTTCTTTACTTGCTGCTTGTTTACTGCGGGAAACTGATAGAGAACCTGGTTTTCGATACTGTTTGGTGGATTCCTAGTTTCTATCCATTGGTACAGAGCAGGTTCTTTCAAAATAGTTGACACCTAGAAAGGATCTTCATCATGGTTGCTCCACCAACCTTGAGGAAGGACAATCAACCACAAGACCGACAAGATTCAACGGCAAGTACTATGGATGGTGGAAAACAAGAATGCATGACTTCATCATGGCTGAGGACTCAGAGCTGTGGGATGTGATTATTGATGGTCCTTTTGTTCCTATGAAATCTGTTGGGGAGGGAACACGGACTGTCCCAAAGATGAGGAAAGAATACAGTGATGCTGACAAAAAGGCGGTTGAAAAGAACAAAGCAAAGAAGATGCTTGTTTGTGGTATTGGAGCGGATGAATACAATTGCGTCTCAACATGTAAATCTGCTAAGGATTATCTGGAAAGCTCTCAGAACTGCCCATGAGGGAACTACTCAGGTTAAGCAGTCCAAAATAGATATGCTTACTACAGGGTATGAGCTTTTCAAAATAAAGGAGAACGAGTTCATTCAAGATATGCACACACGTTTTACCTCCATTATCAATGAGTTTCATTTCTTGGAGAAGTCATCCCAACAAACAAGATGGCCCAGAAGATACTCAATGTTCTACCAGGTTTCTGGGAAAGTAAAGTGAATGAAGTCACTGAAGCCAAAGCGCTAACCATTGATGAACTAATTGGAAATCTCAAAACTTATGAGATGAAGAAGAAAAAAGATCTTGAAAGAAGATAGAACAAAAAGAAGAAGAACCTGGTCCTCAAAGCTGGCAATAGTGATTCAAGCAGTGATGAGTTTGACATGGCGTATCTCATTCGAAGATTCCAAAAGATGGTTTGAAGAAATTGTGGAATTTCCAAGAGAGGAAGTTCAAGAATGAACTTCAAAAAAAATGATTGTTGTCATAAGTGTGAAAATCCTGGATACTTCATTAAAGACTGCCCACTCTATAAGCATGATCACTATAAAAATAACACTGACACAACAGTCAAAAGGAACCCGGTCCCTGACAGAAGGTTTAAAAAGAGAGATATTGTTGATAACATGGTGAAACAAGCATTGGCTACTTGGGCATACTCCTCTAGTGAATCTGAAGATGAAGATGACCAGAGAAATACATCCATGATGGCTGTTGAAAATGAATCCTCAGAATATGATTCCATCTTTGCACTCGTGGAGAAATCTGATGATGATGAGGACAAAGGGGAAGATGAGGTAAATATTCTTGATGTTCAAAGAAACTTGAAAACTTACTCTTAAAAGAAATTTGATGTCATTAGCAAATGTATTGATTTATGCCTATCATAGTCTTGTTAGTGAGAAAAATGCCTTAACTGAAGAAATTGGTGATGTAGAACAAGAGAGGGATGATATGGTGGTTATAATTGCAGATCTGAAGGAACAAGTGCAGAAATAAATAGAGAAAATACATTATTGAAAAATCAAATGAAAAAATAGATAAACACACCTAAGGAAAAAAAGTAGCTAGTAAGGCTCAACTTGAGCTTGAAAGTGATCTCAAAAAAAATTAAAACAAGTATTGTGCATGAGCTTGAAAATAAATAATTTCAGGAGGATCTAAAAAGGGTTAAAAATGATCTTCATAACTCCCTAAAATTGATCTGATCCTCAGATGTGATAACATCTATGTAATGGTGGAAACAAGCTAGAAATCGGGTTCAAAAAGGCTAAAACTCCCTATAATTCTCATAGCAAGCATGTCACCGTGGCTGATAATTGGCTTTATACTCATTGAAGTCAAAATGGTCATTACAAGGATTCTTGTAAAGCAAAAATTCAGTCTTTACAGAAAAATAATATTTTTGTTGAAAAAGGCCTACTATTGAGGAACCTAGTTCTCTGAAAAGAAAATATGTATTACTTGCATGGGCTAAAAGAATTTTGATTCACCCGTTCTATCATTATAAGAGCCCAAGCTGGATTGGGTTCCCAAGTCTAATCAATGATCATGTATGCAGGCTCGAGTGAGAGGAATCAGTCAAAAGTGGTACATGGATAGTAGCTGCTTGAAGCATATGACTGGAAGAATGGATGATTTCGCTCACTCAAGACCTTCCAAGGTGGGAGTGTGTCCTTTGGAAATGACAAAAAAGGCTATATTCTTGGTATTGGCAAAACACTCTCCCATCTTCTTGAAAATGGCTTCACTAGAGGAAAAATTGATGATATTCTATTTCTAAAGAAAAGAGGGAGAAATCTACTATTAGTGCAAGTCTATGTTGATAATATTATCTTTGGTGCAACAAATGATTCCCTTTGTGAGGAGTTTGCAAAGCTAATGGGAAGTAAATTTGAGATGAGCATGATGGGAGAGCTAAATTTCTTCCTTGGGTTGCAAGTAAAGCAAACCTCAAAAGAGACCATGGCAAGTCAACAGAAGTACATCAAGGAGTTGCTGAAAAGATTAGAGATGGAAAATTCTAAGATCGTAGATACTCCCATTGCCCTGCTACTCGATTAGACATGGATGAACCTGGTTCTCTTGTCAATGAAACTATATATAAGGGTATCATTGGTTCACTTCTATACCTGACTTCTAGCAGGCCTGATATTGTCTTTAGTGTTGGGTTGTGTGCTAGGTTTCAATCAAGCCCAAAAGAATCTCACCTGAAGGCTTCCAAAAGAATAATTTGGTGTGTTTACGGATTGTGTTTCGTTATTGTGTGACAACACAAATGCTCTCAACATGGCAAAGAACTCGGTGCAGCATAAGAGAATAAAGTACATTGACGTGAGACATTACTTCTTGAGGGACAATGTTGAAAAGGGTCTTATCTGTATGAAGTTTTGCAAGATGGGGGACAAGGTAATAGATATCTTCACCAAGGTACTAAGCAGAGAATACTTTGGGAGAAATCATTTGGAGTTGGGGATGATCAAGCTCAACTAAAGACCTGGACCCTTGATGATTGGCTAGTAAAGAAGAAAATGTACTACGCTAAAAAAATATTTTCTTGCCATATCTAACTCAAATCTATACTGTTACAGGTAGACATGCATGGCAGATTCAGGATAAAAAAAAAGCGACGAATGGTATTGCACATCTAGAAGTTCTTGCTCACATTTTTCAAAACTATCGAGGAACCCGGTTCCTATGACTCAGGTCAGTCTTTTATCACTTATATGCATTTTGAATTGCTAAGGTTCTATGACATTACTTTGTTCCCACCTCTTCTTATTCCCTTTAAGCCCAAACGTACCATCATTTCTAAACCGACCCATTGTTCTCTCACAACCGTTTGTAACTGGTTCCGTATTTCTTTTCATAAACCTAAGTTTTGTCTCTCTCTCCTCACTTCAAACTCAGAATGTCCTCTCTCACTTTGTCATCAAACCGTCTCCTTTTGTCTCTTACTAAGAAAATCCACCATGTCTCAACAAGATTATCGATCTCTAAAAATGCCTGAAGAAAACACAATCATGTCTCTTTCAAAAACAATATTCCCATCTGGATTTGAGCCAAATGCTTCACCACCAAAATCCCCGATTTCCAACGAAGACAACCCTACTGTCACTCCTCCCAAATCTTCTGTAACCTAGTCCCTAATGAAGTAGAAAAGCCAAACTCCCAAAAAAATTTGTCTCTTCTCCCTCTCCTTCTGCTCCTAGTGAGTAGGCTGACCGAGACCAAACAATGTCAACTTCTCAATTTCTTCAAACCACAGAAGAAATTGTAGAAGTTGATGAAGTTGTCAAAGTGTCTAGTCAGCACGCTATGACAGAGCAAGTAAGGTTGGAGGAACAGCCAGATTCTAGTGTTGTGTGTAACCACATCCATCTGTGATTTCTGAGTAACCGACTGCTAATGGCAAACTTCTGAGTATTTCTACTATGTCTGGTAACCTTCCATCTTCTTCTACTGAAAAAAAGTATTGTGTACGGAGGTTGAAGGAAATCTGAGTGAAATAGACAAAGAGGGATCTACTCCTCTTGAAAGAGAACCTGTTGTTATGGAAAGTTTGGTTGAGAGATCCAAGGCTAGTGGTACTAGTGGTGAAGGGACTTAGGTGGAACTACTGAGTCAGTGGAAAATGCAGGGGGAAGGGGAACAAATGAGTCACAGGGAAAAGTTGTATGTTTGTACTTCAGAGGAACCTACTGAGGGACTCATACCTCCGCACAAGGGGAGTCTACTAATCCTACTTGGGATGAGACACCAGTTTCTAAAAGAACTCCTTTGGACAGTACTAATACACTCGCGTTTGATTTTCCTATTACTGTTCCTTTAGAGATTGAGTTCCAGAAATAAGATGTGAGTATTATTGTAATTCTTGTAGAAGTGAGGAGGTTGATTCTGATGATCAGGTTGTGATAAGCTTTCTAGATGCTAGGGGTGGTGCTAAGACTAAAAAGAATGTTGTGCCCAAGTGGTCTACTACCAGGCAGCAGATCAAGGTCGAACTTGACAATGCTCTGAAAGCAAGCAAGGAAAATAAAAAAGGAGGTTGTGAAGGAAGTACCTCCTCTTATTAGAAAGAATTCAAAGAAGAGTGTTGTTATTAAGGGAAAGAGACCAGTGTCTGAGAAGAAAACTGTGAGTGAGGAAGTTGATGAAGAAGGAATCAGAAGTGGAGAAAGTAAAGAAGTAGAAAAAGATTTTAATAGAGAGGAACCTGGTTCCTCCAAAGGGGCAAAGGTAGAGCTGTATGAATTAGAACGTAAGCCAATATAAAAGCTCAAAGATGTTGTGGGGTCGAGTTTTTTAATTTGAAATTGCTGATTAGTCAGGGATGAAAGACTTAATAGAGATCGTAGAATTTCAGAAGTGGAGTCATCATTTTGCACCTCAAAGTCCAAAAGGTGTTTGAAGATGAAGTGAGAAGTTTGTATACTGGGTTGTTTGTTGTGGATGAGGCCACTTTGTATTTGAATGTTGATGGAAAGGATTTTGTCTTGGATTAGGATTTAGGACATACTTAGGGAGACTCTTGATGCAACCACTAATGGGCTGAGATAGTAGAGGGAGCTGCTTCCCCTGATTTTAAGAAGTTAACTATTGTTTGGGGAAGGGTGTACAAGAAGGCTCTTAAGCCAGAGTATTAGCCGTTGTTTGAGATGGTCAAAAAAAATTTGTTGCCTCGTGCTGAGAGGAGATCCGTCATTTCTATTGCGGACCTGGTTCTCATTGAAGCATCGGGTTCCTTCACTTTTATCAATCTTCCTGGGCTCATGAGAGAGCACATGTTAAAGGTGGCACGCTTTAAGGATGGAAAACATGGTCTTCCTTATGGGTTCCTCCTCACAAAGGTCTTTGAGCATTTTTTTATATTCCTCTGGGAAAAGCTTCTGTACGAACCAGGAAGCAAATGTTTACCATGAGCACACTAGAAGAACGTGAATATGTGGTCAAGATGGGAGGCGCGGGGAGCAAACTGTTTCTCAAGTGATTGATGTCCAGGAGTCAGCCAATGCAGAGATTAAGCGACTTCATGCTCAAAATGTTATCCTGCAATTCATGCTCACTTAAGAACCTAATTCTAGTGGTTCCTAGGGGCAAAAGATTTCCAGGTTGAAGGCTGAGAATGCCGAGTTTAGGAAACAAGTTGAGAACCTGAAGAAGCAGCTAATCACTGATTAAAGAGCTGCAAATGAAAAAGTAGATAGACTTCTCAAGGCTTTTGCTCCATAGTCTTTCATGTCCTGCCTAGTGCTTCCTATTTTGAACCTCTTTTCAGTCCTCTCTATCTCTCGTCCTCTTTTTGTGGTGCTGTTAATTAATGACTATGGTATATTAGATAGTTCAATTTGTAATATTTGTGTTGATTGGTAATGTTGTTACTCTGTTATCTCCATATCTTTAATGAGCAATTATTGTCTATTTGGTACAATATTAATCTCTTGTGTTCTGTTCTTTTACCGTGTTGTGCACACAAGTGACATGAATTAATATTGCTGGACTTCTTTTTGCATATGCTTAGTATCTCTTCTTTTCAATGATGCCAAAAAGGGAAAGATAATTGAGGGGGGTAACAGGTAAAAGGAAATCTGGTTCTCAGAGGGAAGGCAACTGATTCGTAGAGGGAACACGTTGGGAATCTGGTTCTCAGAGTTGATATCAATTATGATTTTATCATCATCAAAAAGGGAAAATTGATAAGTTATGTGATTATGATTTTGATGAATTATCAAACTTTGTTGAGGAACCAGATAGGAACATGATACAATCAGTTCCTTGTGCCTATTGGGACATACTCAGTTGTCTGGCCAAACTCTCGAGAAACCATATAAGGAAACAGATAAGGGAACAGATAGGATCAGTTCCTCAGTTGTTGTACAGTCAACTCTACAGCTGTAAAGTTGTCTCACTGTACCGACTGTCAGCAGTGCAGCGGCACAGCCGTTGTTGCTAATGGCCAAACCAAAAGGTGCAATGTCTCTATCTCTTTATATGCTTTCTTATATATAAACAACATTATACAAGGGTTGATCTAACACTTGATAATCTGAAAAACCTGTCATCTCAAGTACCAGCTGCCATTGTTTCCTCCACTCAAAAACAAAGCTGCTACAAACCAAGGACGATCCCAACACTGAAGATGTGTCTTTAAGTCTTTAAGTTTGTTGTGTCTTTGTCTTTTGTTCTTTACTTATATTCCTACACGGCTTTCTAGAAGTATTTGGTAGGATATCATTTAATATTGTTTAGGTTGTTTGACTAGAGTTAGTCAAGAGTGTTGCTTTGTAATAGAGTTATCGCAAAGGGCTTACAATTGAGTTATTGTAAGAGGGAATGGATTAATAGTTTAATTCCTAGATTGCAATGGGTTGCAAGCTGAAGTTTGCTCAATTTAGTGGAGTTGAAATCCTATTGGCGTAGGTCGTGGTTTTTAATTCCTTGAGCAGAGAGTCTTCCATATAAATATCATGTGTTCTTTACTTACTGCTTGTTTACTAGGGGAACGGATAGAAAACCTAGTTCTCAATACTGTTCGATGGATTCTTAGTTTCTATCAATAAGGAGGAAGGAATGAGCAACTGAAAACTGACTAGTATTTCCTTTTCATGAATTTAAATTGTAATATGTTGACCAATAAATCGTCCGCTTAGAGATGAAAAAAGAAAAGCAATTAAAAGTGTTGGCAAGATATCAAAGAGTTGATTGAAAAAATGACGACATTTTAGTTTGATTGTTTGTAAAAACTAAATATATTTGACATCTTAATTTTGTGTCTAACGAAACTTTGACATCTTAACTTTTCGTGTAATGCTTGGTATATTTTAACCATTTCGAATAAATAAGAGTTTGGCTTGATTTTAAGCTAGATATATGCTGAGCCATTGAAGAGTTATAGCTCCCCTTGCTGCCAAGTAATTCTTAGTCCTGGAATTCTGCTCACATCGCTGTTGAAGCTTCGACTTGCCATTTAAGTAGAGGCAGATTCAAAATATAAGTATGTTTCAAACACGAACTAGTTATATCTAAAAGAAATTAAGAAAAAATCTTGAAAGGCAAGTATCTGTATCTATTATCTAAAGATGCACCCCTGCTTGTAAATCTTGAATCAGTCTTTTGTTCTAATTAAGATTATACAAAACTAATGTTGGAAGAGAATAAACTAATGTGATGACATTCAAGTTGAATGAGCTTCGTACAATTGTAATGAATCAACGATGAGGAAGTAAAAGAATATCAAGAAAAAACGCTAAATATAACAATATAAAAATACATGTAACTGGTACTGTATGCAGTAGTCAGAGATATGCATAAAGTGATTTGAGTACTACCCTTGTAAAAAATAATGAAAATAATAATTTGCTTCCCTTTGGCCACTCTGAACTTGTCAAATCTATTAAACTAATAGTACTACTAATAAGAATATAAAAGTAATAATAGAAGAAATCAGAACTTGGTCATGCAGGTACATATTCTTGCTTGCTTTGCTTAGCTTGGACTAATACTAGTACTGAAGAATATTAGAAGCACTCGAAGCCGGCGAGCCACTCCCATGTAACTAAATTATTACTCTATATTTGAACCATAACACAGGACAAACAAGAAACAGTCTGTATTAAGACAAATTCAAATGTCCTTTTTTCTTAATTGTAAGCCATAGTAATCTTAAATTTGTCACTCAAGGACTCTGTATTTCTCTGTTTCCCTCAACCATTAACTTTGAGCTCAACAGAAATCATAATACAATGGCCACTTTTTTCATTCTCCCACTAATCCTCATTTCTCTTCCTCTTTCCATTTCTCAAACGTCCTCTAATAACTGCAATGGCATATTCGTAACTTACGACTACAACTCTGGTTTTCCTCTTCCACCAAAAGTCTTGGCATCAGACTCCAACAACCAAGCCTACAATTTCAGGTCCACACTCACAATTCTCAATAATAGTCCTGATGAGCTCAAGTCTTGGAAGGTCTTTGTTGGCTTCCAGCACAGGGAATTCTTGGTATCTGCTTCACAAGCTGTGCTTGCTGATGGAACCACTTTGCCCGGTGATGTTAGAAATGGAACTGTCTTTGCTGGTTTCCCTACCACTGACCTTATGTCGGCAATTCAGACTGCTGGAGACGTTAATCAAATGGAAGCTCGGATAGAGTTGGTTGGTACACAGTATGGAGTTGCATCTCCTGTTGTCCCCTTGCCTTCTTCAATCACACTCGCTAATGACGGCTTCTTGTGTGCACCTTCTGCATCTCAAGGTAGCCAAATCTAGTTACCTTTCTTATTATTTACTACTATAACGTTTGGATTTTTCAGAATGATCACGGTTATATGAAAATCCAAGATTCTAAGACAGTCGACAGTAGGTGTAGTGATAAAAGTACAATGAGTTCCATGTTAAGAATTTTAAAGGTAGAAACATCAACCGAGAGGGGTTGCTCTGATGGTAAGCAACCCCCACTTCCAACCGAGAGGTTGTGAGTTCGAGTCTCCCCAAGAGCAAGGTGGGAAGTTCTTGGAGGGAAGGATGTCGGAGGTCTATTTGGAAACAGCCTCTCTACCCCAGGGTAGGGGTAAGGTCTGCGTACACACTACCCTCCCCAGACCCCACTAAGTGGGATTATACTGAGTTGTTGTTGTTGTTGTTATAAACATCAAGTTTTAATTTTGCATCCGCCTCCGACCATGAATGCATTAAGTGTCTCTATACCAGCTATTCCTCAGTGATGATGGGTACCAACTTAGTATAATAATGTATCCTCTAAAATGTTTCAACTATATAAATATAGTAGGATAGTGGTAGATCTGCATCCGTCCATGGCAGATGTAGCTTTTGGACATCGGGCTCATCTGAACCCAATAAATTCAGACACTAAAAAATGAAAAATATCACTACAATTTCAAAAAATATTAAATAGAACAATAATGTTTCAAAATAGGATGAGTTCAGTGCCAAAAACCTTGAAGGCTGAATCCAAAAGTTTAAATCTTGATCCACCTCTGGCACCCTTTACAGAGTTGGTGGAGTGATCACGGTAGCTTGAAGCAACCTTGTTGATGCTTGGTATTTATTGAACATTGCAGGAAATCGAACCCAAGTTTGCTGTGTAAAAGACTCAACTGCCAAATCCAATCTCACGGCCTACGAGGAAATCCAGCCTCGTCAAGGGGGTGATCTTACCATAATGTATGATGTAACTAGCTCATTTGAATCCAATTACTGGGCACAAGTCACAATCTCAAATAACAACCACACTAGACGTCTTGATAACTGGCAATTAACCTGGGAATGGATGAGGGACGAATTCATCTATAGCATGAAAGGTGCTTATCCTACGGTTGTTGATACAGGGGACTGCATCTTTGGTAAGCAGGGTGAGCATTACAAGGGCATTGATTTTTCAAAGGCCTTAAACTGTGAAAAGAGACCAACAATTATTGACCTTCCTTTGGAAAAGACAAATGATACAACCTTAGGACTGGTTCCTTTCTGTTGTCGAAATGGAACAATTTTGCCACCTATCATGGATGCAAGCAAGTCCAAGTCAGTTTTTGTTATGCAAGTATACAAGATGTCACCTGATCTTAACATAAGTGCAATCCACCCTCCCCAGAACTGGAAAATAAATGGAACTCACAGTCCTGATTTCGTCTGTGGGCCGCCAGTACGAGTATCTCCCAGCCTGTTCCCTAACCCTGCAGGGCTATCTTCAGATACAGCTGCTGTTGCTAGTTGGCAAGTAATCTGCAACATTAGCAGTTCCACCTTAAAGAAGACACCAAAGTGTTGCGTATCATTCTCTGCATTCTTCAACGATTCAGTTGTTCCTTGTAACACTTGTGCCTGTGGCTGCAATACGCGCCCCAGCAACGTGTGCAGTGCCACTGAGCCAGCACTGCTTTTACCACCACAGGCTCTTCTTGTGCCCTTTGACAACCGAACTGTAATTGCAACGGAATTTGCCAGCGATAAAAGACGAGACTTGCCAAATCCTTTACCTTGTGGAGACAACTGTGGTGTCAGCATTAACTGGCATTTGCTTAGTGATTTCATGGACGGCTGGACTGCAAGAGTAACACTGTTTAATTGGGATGACACCAACATTGTTGACTGGTTTGCTGCTGTACAATTGGATAAAGCCATCCAAGGTTTTGAAAAAGTGTACTCTTTCAATGGAACCATCATACCTGATAATAACAACACAATATTTATACAGGGGCTTTCAGGCTTAAATTACCTTCTTGCAGAAAGAAGAGGAGACAATCCAAGGAAAGATCCTCCAGTTCCTGGTACTGTGCAATCTGTCATATCTTTCACAAAGAAGAGCACACCTGGAATTGATGTAGGCGCAGGTGATGGTTTTCCAAGTACAGTTTACTTCAATGGAGAGGAGTGTTCCCTTCCGGTAATACTTCCTTCGGGTAGTAATCGCAGAATGCCTCTAGCCTCTAGTGCTTTTACTCTTCTGCTAACCATTTTACTCATGGTTCTGCAAAGATCCCTGTGCCTAGACATATAATTGCTATGTTCTTTTCCAACTTTATCTCTTATACTCATAGCCTGTCAATTCTTTCGTTTTGTTATCCCAATATCAGCCACCGATTGTATTACCAAGATCAGCTATCTGACCTAGAGTATTAAGAAGGAATGATATAATATACCGTGTGTAGTGTGGCACTTATCATTCCTGAAGCAGTAAATGTCAATCATACTCCCAACGGAACACATACAAGATTCAACTCTGAATTGTTTTTAAATATTGAACAAGGTGCCATTTCCTTGTGTTGCCTGTGTTAATCAAATATGTAACTTTCTCATTGCCCTTATCGGAAAAAAATATACTTTTTTTGCAAAATGCCATGGCACTTTTTACCATTAGTAAAGTTGTAACCAGCATTTTTGAAGGTACAAGTTGAAAACCAGCGCATAAATTCAATTACATCTTATTGCTCCAACATGTCAGTAGTGAGCTAATGGGGCTTCCTCAAGATAACTCCCCAACCGGTATGGCAAACTAGAGTTTTGGCATCGAAGAACTAAAACCCTGGTTATAACCAAGAAAAGGGGAAAAAAAGTGGAAAAGAAGTTTATAAGAGAATCTGCTCGAGGACCAAGAGTACAAGCATAACAAGGCACTTGATAACAAGAACAGACGCACATTTCACCATTCCCCCGCTCCTCTGAGTCCTCTCTGCCTGCAGTTCCAACAAAAGGGCACACTGTTAGCCCAAATAATAAAGCAGAATGGTCCAAGTCCTTACCACAATCTACATAACACATACAAAGAATCAGAAAATACAAAAACAAAGGGAACACATAAAGTTCCCATGGTGCTAGATCCCCCCTACATGAAATGACATGAAACTGCCTATTTTCCAACTCTGCTTGTAATAGTGCGTAATGTATATGCAAATATGTCTACTAAGCTATAGGGTGTGTGCGCTCATGAGAGACAGACAGAATATTAGAAAAAGCAAGAGAGAGTTTTTTCTTTTAGTGTGGAGAGAGCTGCTGTAGTTGTTTGAAGCCTTCCTCCACTAATGCAAACACACTTTGAACATTATGGTCTATTCGATCAACTATTGTCCCCTGCAAACAGATTTCAACTTGATGGAGTGACAATTTGCCGCAGATACCTCTGACAAACAGATAAGGAGTATACCAAAACCTGGTCAATCACTGGGACCGACAGATCCTTCATGATTTGGGCAAGCTCATTAACTGATGTGAGGACCTACAAAGACTTCATGTTAGCAAAAATATGATACAACAACAACAACAACATACCCAGTAAAATCCCACTAGTTGGGTCCAGGAAGAGTAGGGAGAGTAGAGTGTACGCAGACCTTACCCCTACCCTGAAAAAGGTAAAGAGGGTGTTTCCGAGAGACTCTTGGCTCAACAGGAGAAACAATAATATCAGAAAAGAAACAAGAGAAATGGCATGTAACAACAAAAAGATGTCAGAAAGAAAATAACAACGAATAAGTGAAAGGACAATAATACAAAACTATGCAAAACAACAATGTGAACACAACATAGACCGCTAACAAACCTAAACAAAACTCTATCAGACTACCCGATACAAAGAGGGAAGAACTCTCGACTACCCCCTAGCCTACCACCCTAATGCTCGACCTCCACATGTTCCTATCAAGAGCCATGTCCTCGGAAATCTAAAGTCGCACCATATCCTGCCTGATCACCTCGCCCCAATACTTCTTAGGCCGCCTCTGCCTCTTCTCGTACCTGCAAAGTCAACCGCTCACACCTCCTAACCGGTGCATCTAGGCTTCTCCTCCGCACGTGTCTGAACCATCTAAGTCGCGCTTCCCGCATCTTGTCGTCCACGGGAGCCACGCCCGCCCTCTCCTGAATATCTTCATTCCGAATCTTATCCAACCTAGTGATCCCATACATCCATCTCAACATCCTCATTTCTGCTACTTTTATCATTTGGATGTGTGAATTCCTGACTAGCCAACACTCAGCTCCATACAACATAGCCGGTCTAACCACCGTTCTATAGAGTTTATGTGTGAATTCTTGACTAGCCAACACTCAGCTCCATACAACATAGCCGGTCTAACCACTGTTCTATAGAGCTTACCTTTGAGTTTCAGTGGCACATTCTTGTCACACAGGACTCCAGACGCTAACCTCCATTTCATCCACCCCACCCCAATACGGTGCGTAGCATCCCCGTCGATTTCCTCATCTCCCTGGATAATTGACCCTAAGTACTTAACTTTCTCTCTTGAGGATAACCCGTGAGTCAAGCCTAACTTCCACGTACTCTTCCCACGTCACGTCCCTGAACTTACATTCCACATATTTCGTCTTAGTCCTACTCAACTTGAAACCTTTAGACTCCAGGGCCTGCCTCCAAATCTCCAGTCTCCCATTAACGCCGCCTCGCATCTCATCAATCAGAACTATATAATCAGCGAACAACATACACCATGGCACCTCTCCTTTGATATGGTGTGTCAGTGCGTCCATCGCCAGAGCAAATAAGAACGGACTGAGCGCAGATCCTTGGTGTAATCCCATAACCACCGAAAAAGGCTATGAGTCACTCCCACAGTCCTAACACGAGTCATAGCTCCATCATACATATCCTTTATCGCCCTAATGTAAGCCACCGACACACCTTTCACCTCCAGACACCTCCAAAGGACGTCCCTAGGGACCTTGTCATATTCCTTCTCTAGGTCAATAAACACCATATGCAAATCCCTCTTCCTATCCCTTTATAGTTCCACCAATGGTAAGGTGGATAGCTTCCGTAGTAGAACGACCCGGCATGAACCCGAACTGGGTTGTTGTTGTAGTTGTTGTTCTCTGCTGTCAACTGCTTGTTCTTCTGACCAGTGGTCATCTGCAGTTCACTGAACCCCTGAAAGATAAAAACAACAACAACCCAGTATAATCCCACTTAGTGGGGTCTGGGAGGGTAGTGTGTACGCAGACCTTACCCCTACCCTGGGGTAGAGAGGCTGTTTCCAAATAGACCCTCAGCATCCTTCCCTCCAAGAACTTCCCACCTTGCTATTGAGGAGACTCGAACTCACAACCTCTTGGTTGGAAGTGGGGGTTGCTTACCATCAGAGCAACCCCTCTTGTCTAACCCTGAAAGATAAAAACGACCACATGAAATATAGTGTCTGTAATAGTGTCCAACATGGTAATGTGCATAAAACCTCTTTAAATGTAATCCCACTCAAAATCCATGACGAATCAATAGGTTAAGGTGTCAGTTTGTGCAGTGTATCATCCTCTATGTTCCTAGTGAAACTTTTAAGGTCTCAATACTCCATTAACTAATTTGCTTCTAGTAATCTTGTAAAACCTCAGAACTTCATAAATGAACACAGAATCAAGAAACCAGCAAAAGAATAGGGTATCAGTATTAATCAAATTCAAGCAAAACACCACCAGAAACCACAAAGGCAGAAAGTCTACCATGTCACTGATATCATCATCGAGAAAGCTAGCCTTCTTTTCATTCATCTCCGGATCAAGTCCATCATGTCCCTGCAGGGAATAGAATACAATATATGAGCACAGGTCTAAAATCTGCCTGTTATCTAAAGATTGTATGCAAAATAAAGTAATGAGGGCGTCATAAGTAAAGAAGGCGTTATAGCATCCATTCAAGGATCTATTTAGGCATAAACTGCAGAATCCATCTACATTACAATTATATACGCACAGGTCTAAAGATCTGCCTGTTATCTAAAGATTGTAAGAAAAATAAAGTTAATGAGGGCGTCATAAGTAAAGCGGGTGTAATAGCATCCATTCAAGGATCTATTTAGGCATTAACTGCAGAATCCATCTACATTACTATAGATTCGACCTCTTTCTCACTATACTATATTCTCTTATTGGTTACCACTAGTATTAGCTCCATTTACTTGAACATAAAATCAGGCTCCAAAAATTTTTAACAAAGCTCTGTTTGCTGCTGTAGTTGTTTAAGGTACAGCGATTGCATCCTCCTAAGCTCAACAGAGAAGTTTTTAAGGCCTGTAGCCAGAGAACGCTGGAAAAAGAAATATCACTATATGAATATTCAAATACACCAGCTATAAGGCAGCTAAAACAACTTCATGACAGCAAAGTTCAATGAAAGGAAATTCAACATAGTCAATGCAGCATCTGATGCTCCCATGCCTCGGTGCATATAAAATATTTGTAAATCACCAAATTACCAATGTGTTCTCGAAACCATACCTACTAAGAGAGAAGTAACTTTATTTTTGAGAAGAAAAATAGCCAGTAAAACTAACATGTCGAGTCAAATAAATTGGAAGTTGAGTCAAGACAACTTCTCCCACAAGAAAATCATCAGACTGTTACCTGTACATTTTTTCTAACATTTGAATCCTCAGATGATCCACTAGCTGAAAGCTTCTGTAATCTCTTCTCTGACTTTCTTAATATATCTGTTATCTTCATGGTCAAGAACCTCTATCACACGTTGATCTTCTCTTCCATCAGATCTTTAGCATGGCACTTCTTTAACTCTGCCAATTTGACTTGAGCCTGATGTATGCTAGCTGCAACTTCTTCAAAAACATCAACCCATGCTGGAGGCAAGCCCACTGTAAATGCATCCCTAAGGAAGAAAGAAAGATATTTCTCATCAAGAGATTTTTCCTCCTTACAAACCTGAATTAATATAAACAAAAAGTTGAAGAAGAAAAGCACATAGACCACATTTAATTTTACATCCTTCTTATCATGATCAGGCGAGTGATCATTTATATATTAAAAAGATAACAAAAATAGTCCTAGGTGAATAAGTCCAATTGCAATTGCTGGCACTTTGTAAACAAAATAAAAACTACTCCACTCCGTAAGTAAAACGCTGAGAGTTGTCGTCCTTTTTGCGCCAAACCATCTCTATTCATCCAGAAAAGCAACAAAGGGGTAAAGGAATCAACCTTTTCCTAATCTGGTATACTTCATGTTTTCCTATCGATCAGCTTTTTACGTGGATTTCCTCATAGAAAAAGAAGATAAAAGAATTCAAAAAATTTAAAAGACATTTTCACCCCACTCTAGTGAAACAATTCCTTTTATCTCGTGCCCATATTGTTTAATGTATTTTGAAATTGTTCAAATGTGTGTACTGCTTATATGTCCAAATTTTTCCGTGCAAGATAGTTCAGCTTATGTTGATCACTTGGAAAAACATAGAAGGAGAGAAGCCAAGCTTTGGATGAAAGGAGAAAATGAATTGTAGAGGCTAGCATTTTGAGGCCAGGTAGTAGAACTTGCGTCCGCGAGATATGAAGCAGGGAAAAAACAGTTGGAAAAAGAAATGTTTGTTGAATGATGAGTAGCCACACATTATTGCATACAGAAAAAACTAAATAGGGGAAAATTCATATTTTCACAACTTCACTGATATTCTTGGGAGATCATTGATGCAGGGGACTTCAGGTTTCTTTGTATCTGTAGTCTAGCTGAATAGCATAACAGACAGGTAACAATAACAATTTGAAAGATAACCAAGTGGGGACTTTCTTCTTCAAAAATTAGAATGAAAAACCAAAAATAACTAATAAATCATAGTTACAACCGGAATACACAAAATGAACTGAACAAAACATAGTGAATCCCTCATCAGTATTATTGTGGTAATGAGAGCCAACGACTGTTTATTTTAATTCCACTAAGAACTATTAGGATGAGAGACTAGTCAAGATAAAAATTTGTTTGTTCTGTATGGCAGTAAACGTTTACGTATTAATCCAAATCACTTTCCAATGTTTTCTCCAAAGAGAATACTTTATAGTAGCAAATTGTAAAAATGACTTGTATCACTTATGACCAAGTGCAAATCATTTTCTTTTCACATATAACTCTTGATCCATAACTTGCTTCAACCAATACATATACGTTAATTCTAGTAAATACTTAATAATTAAAAAGGGGATATCACCAAAAGTCTATCCTCTAGGCTATATGTGGTATGATTACTGTTTGGCACCTAATTTTAACGAACTAAATACAGGATATATTCAGAAAAATAAAGTGATCCTAGTTCTCACCAAATAACCTGACCATATTACTGGAAATGGAAAGCAACAGAAAGTACCTGGAAGTAGAAGGGCCCAGATCCTCTTGGGTGCTAAGAGGAACGTAAGAACGATTAGTAGAATTGAGAAAAGAAGTAGTGGCCATTTCGATAAGCTTTTGAAGAATAAAGGGTATACGATTCTCGTTCAGGGTATCCCTGTAATTTTTTAACACCATGCTTCGATTTCTTGTCGCCATGTTAGATGGTGATCAAATTGATCAACCCCACCAAAAAATTATTTTCAACACAGAGGATAATAAAGGGGCTTTGTCCAAGTTTATAGTAGCTCTTTTTAAGCGGAAAAGGGTCGTTTGCTTTGCTTTTTATCGTATACTAGTAGTGTAACCGCTCTATATTAAAAAAGTATTAATTAAATTAAATTATAATCGGGCTTGTTTGATCATATTATATCGTATTGCTTTAATAAAATTTAATTGTCATCTTGTTTGTCAATACGATACACTCAATAATAAAATCTCTATTAAATCAAATGTACTTTTATGGTTAGTGAATAACTTATTTGTTCAATATTTTTCTTTATTATATTAGAAATGTTTAGTATTTGCTTCATTTTGGTAATATATGAGAAGATATATAATTTATTATTGTTAAAATATTTTTTTATTTTAAATTTTATGTTGTTGTTCTTAATGATATTATCTAAATTTTAATAAATAAAATCTCTATTAAACTAACGGGACTTATAGAGATATCGCATCGAATAACTTNAGTTAATGAATAACTTTTTTGTTCTATATTTTTCTTTATGACATTATCCATTGTTTAGTATTATTACATTGTTAATTGAAATATTTATTAGTATATTACTTTATTTACTAATTTTATCTGCTCGCTTTCTTTTTGTAAAGAGAAGATATATAATTTATTACGGTTGAGATATTTTTTTATTTTGAATTTTATTATGTTGTTCTTAATAATATTCTCTAAATTTTAATAAATAAAATCTCTATTAAACTAAAGGGACTTATACATGCAGCGAATAACTTTTTGTTATGCATTTTTCTTTATTATATCATCTAGTATTTAATATTATTACATTGTAAATAGAAATTTTTATTAGCATNTTTAATGAACAAATTCTCGATTGAATTAAAGCGACTTACGTAGTCATCGAATAACTTCTTTTTATGTATTTATCTTATTATATAATGTTTGAGTAGTTAATTTTAGGTAGTTAATTTCATTGTGTCTTTTTTATAATTTTTTTTGTCAATAATTTTTTAATATCCAAATTTATATGAGCTTTGTCCTAAAATTTGTCACTTTGTTAATTTTTTGATCTTATATTTGGAATTATCACATTGATTTGCTCTCCTATTCTATATAAATAGAATATATATTGTTTGAATTTTAATGAATAAAATCTCTATTAAATTAAATGAACTTATATAGTCATTAAATAACTTTTTGTTATGTATTTATGTTTATTATATTAACCAATGTTTACTATAATTATATTTGTTAATACGATTTATTAGCATATTACTTGTTTAATATTTTTGTTTGCTAATTTTCTTGCAATATAATAGAAGATATATATTTTATTACTCTTTAAAATATTTTTTATTTTAAATTTTATTATATTTTTTTAATAATATTGTTTGAATTTTAATGAATAAATTCACTTAACGAAAATGATTTTTAAAAATAAAATAAAGAAATTAACTAACCTAAACTAACCCTCACCCATGTTTTTGTAGTTAATTTAGGTAGTTCATTTCTTTGTAATTAACTAATTATGCCGTGTGACTTGTTTCTAGGCTACCACTTGGATTATTGTGGTGCCTTTATTTTTGGCTTTTAAAAATATGTAAATATAGATATATATTTGAATTTGAAATTTTTTAATATTTTTATTTCGATTTTATTATAACATAATTTTAAAGTTTCAACTTTGTTGGAGCTTTGTCACTTGTTGTATTATGGTTATACCACTTGACATCATATAATTATTTACTTCTCTTTATATATATATAGATGGTAATTTTTTTTTTATCATTTTAATTTTTTATAGATACATAAATTCAAAAAAAATAATAACTAATAACTAATTATTAACTAAATATAATATAGATGGTAGTTTTTTTATTTTTTATTATTTTCAGTTTTTATAGATATTTAAATTCAAAAATAATAACTAATTATTAACTAACTAACCAAATAGTAACTAATTATGCCATATGGCTTTTTTTATAGTGTCACTTGACTTAAGGAGAGGGTTTTGTCCTCTCCTTTTAATAATATATAGATTTGAATCTACAAATTTGTTGGAGCTTTGTCCTAAAATTTGTCACTTTGTTAATTTTTTGATGTTACATTTGGAATTATCACAATGATTTGCTCTCCTATTCTATATAAATAGAATATATATTGTTTGAATTTTAATAAATAAAATCTCTATTAAATTAAATGAACTTATATAGTCATTAAATAACTTTTTGTTATGTATTTATGTTTATTATATTAACCAATGTTTACTATAATTATATTTGTTAATAGGATTTATTAGCATATTACTTGTTTAATATTTTTGTTTGCTAATTTTCTTGCAATATAATAGAAGATATATATTTTATTACTCTTGAAAATATTTTTTTATTTTAAATTTTATTATATTTTTTTAATAATATTATTTGAATTTTAATGAATAAATACACTTTTTATTTCAAAAAAGAAAAACGAAAATGATTTTTAAAAATGAAATAAAGAAATTAACTAACCTAAACCAACCCTCACCCATGTTTTTGTAGTTAATTTAGGTAGTTAATTTCTTTGCAATTAACTAATTATGCCGTGTGACTTTTTTCTAGGCTACCACTTGGATTATTGTGGTGCCTTTATTTTTTGGCTTTTAACAATATATAAATATAGATATATATTTGAATTAGAAATTTTTTAATATTTTTATTTCGATTTTATTATAAAATAATTTTAAAGTTTCAACTTTGTTGGAGCTTTGTCACTTGTTGTCTTATGGTTATACCACTTGACATCATATAATTATTTACTTCTCTTTATATATATATATATATATATATAGATATAGATGGTAGTTTTTATTTTTATTTTTTATAGATACATAAATTCAAAAAAATAATAACTAATAACTAATTATTAACTAAATATAATATAGATGGTAGTTTTTTTATTTTTTATTATTTTCAGTTTTTATAGATATTTAAATTCAAAAATAATAACTAATTATTAACTAACTAACCAAATAATAACTAATTATGTCATGTGGCTTTTTTTAGGGTGCCACTTGGCTTAAGGAGATGGCTTTTTCCTCTCCTTTTAATAATATATAGATAAGCGAGTCCCCCGTTGTACTTTCAGGCTACAAAAATCACTACTTCAGCCAAAGTTTCACATTCGTCCCTTTTTTTATGGAATGGAACACGTGGGATTTGAACTTAAAACCCCATCCCACAACTAGACTAACCCGCCCTTGACCCATAACCCATCGGATCCCTCTGCTCTAAACTAAAACACCCGATAACTTAATAACCCTTCCTCCATCGTAAATCAACCACTAATTAATTAATAACGACCAAATTTAGAGTTGTGGTATTTTCTCTCGTCTCTTTTCTTCTTAAACTTATGGGTTGGGAGTGCTTAGGTCGTCGAAAGGCATATAATATCGAAAAATAGTTGTTCATCAAAGAGGATGTGCCATTGTGGAGAAGTTGTCAATCGTTGCACTTTGAAAACTCTACTAAACTCAAGAAGGAGATTCTACCAATGTCCTAAACCTAAGGTAATTTTATTTTTCTGTTTGGATAGTTGTTATTGTTTCAACAGTTGTTTGAAGTTGTTTGTGTTTCGTTTAGAATGAAGGATGTGATTTCTGCCAATGGCACGATGAAGAGTTTTCTGATGCTGCATTAATTGCAATTCACAATGTACGATTAGAAGCTGCAAATCGAGAGATTAATATATTGAATATTTCTTTAGAAGCTCTTAAAGTTGAAAGGGATGGCTTGAAGGAAAGAGTTGAAGTATTAGAGGCTATAAAGAATTCTAAAGTTAAAAAAGCTATGAAATTAGAAGATAAAGATGTTCATCATAATTTTAAGTGCCATAGTTGTCGGATTTGTTTCCTCGTTTATGAAGTGAATTACTTAAGACATTCTTGTACATGTAATGTTTTCATTTAGCACTAATGGCAGTTGTTAGTTACCTGACTTTTTTTTGGCTAAGTAATGTCTGTAAGGTTTGGATTCCAGCCGTTTATTATTTCAAATGACAATTAGTAGTTCACTCTTTCTAGTAGAATTTGTTATGTTAGTAATATGGGTGATGTTAGTTCATGTCGGAGCAAGCACTAGTTAGTATAGTCCAATCAGCATCTCCATTAAGTTAATATCAGCGATAACACAAAAAAGGTACTAAATATGTAAATTCCAAGGGTCATTAGGAGAGAAGAAAAGAAATAAATAAATCATTTTCAATTAAGGACATGAACGGTTAATGATCGAACATGCCAATCTATAGTTCGGGTATCCACGGTTAAAGTATAATTTTTCTTCTCCAAGTAAAGTGAAGAGTGGAATTGTAGAAACATGGTTAGTAACTATTATGTGTGTGTCTAATGTAAATCTATGCTAGGTTGATACTTTCAATAACATGGAGAAATGCAAAATGGGAAGGAAAAAGAAAAATATAAAGGAAATAAGATTACCCCTTGTCATGGAAACATTCATGGTATGAAATATAAGAAAATTTACATACACATATGTCACTTTGGAGGTGATAATACTATCTGACATAGAAACCTCGTCCAGCGAGCAAGATTTGATGATATTCTATAAAAATGATAATTCATGGCACATGCTACACATCTTGATGATATTTTATAAAACGATGGAGGGTACTAACAAGAAAATTACAAGACCAACTTGAGGGAGAAATCAGACAGTGTCAACAACAGATCATTCATTAACTGCATAAATTACTAATTAAGCGAACAAACTGTATAAATTACCAAGTCAAAAATTTGACAATTACATCAAATTAGAAAAGTGGATACTATGTTATAACTGCAAAAACTTACAAAACCTAAGTAATAGCATGACATCCATCTCTAAAGTCACATAACCAAAAAATGATAAAGTATTGTCATAATGCAGTAATTACATGCCAAATTAAACCAACACAAACCAAAAGAAAGTGACATGGGACATATCAGATCCCCTTTCTTGTATCAATTTTTGGACTTTTTGTCTATGTTGCTTCTCCAGTTGATCCCCAACCATTACAGCCTTTCCCTTCCATGTCAAGTTTTTTGGTGAGTAAGGAAGATTTGTTGGTTCACTAACACCTGTGTGATCCCCCTTGAAGCTGATTTTCCTATTTCCAATTGGCTTTTGTATTTGTTGCCTCTGATGTAATCTCGTCTCTGATTCTGATGTAATTGTTGGCCTTATTGTTTGGTCAAGATCATGTTCAAAAGTTTAATTGTCAAAATTGGAAGTGAGCTCGTTGTTGGATCAGGAATAAAGACAAAGTCACTAAATTGACTATTCTGGAACACTTGGGGAGTAGACAAGGGAACATCTTCATCTTCAGCTTCTAGTGGCTGGTTACACAAAACAAAGCAAGTTAGAGATGCATAATTATAAAGTATAAATTACTAATTACCACTATATATCCTCTTGCATTCTGGTTTGGCTCCCCACATTTTTCACAAGTCATAACTCTACATTTCCTTGACAAACTCCACTGACCTACACTCTTACTTGCCTCATTCTTTTGTCTAACCCTTTTAACCTGGCCTGCCAACCAGCTTCACTAATTTTGGTGTGTAACGACCCGACCGTTCGTCTTAAGAATTAACGCCCCGATACCCTATTAACTATTTCCTCTGAGTTTATTTCTGCTATTTTGAGTTGCCAAGAAATTTAGTTTTGAGTTTCGGGGAGTTTTGGAACAATTAGTCCCTAAATGAGAGCTATTGGAAAGTTTATCGTAGTCGGAACAGTGTGAAGACGACCTCAGAATGGAAATTTGATGGGTTAGCCCTGTTGGGTGATTTCGGGCTTAGGGGCGTGGGCGGATTGTATTTTGAAGGTCTGTAGTTAATTTAGGCTTTAAATGCTGAAAAGCTGAATTATTGAAGTTTCCGGTTCGATAGTGAGATTTTGATTTGAGGGTCGTAATGAAATTCCAAGAGTTACATTAGTTCTGTTGTATCATTTGAGATGTGTGTGCAAAATTTTAGGTTATTCGGATGTGGTTTGGTTGGATTTTTTTTCAAAAGCGGAATTCAGAGGATTTTTAGAAACTAAGGCTTGAATCCGATGTGTTTTGGTTGATTTGATGTTGTTTGAAGTGCTTTGAAGATTGATAAAAGTTTGAATGAGGTATTAGGATATGTTTGTGCTTTTGGTTGAGGTCCGGGGGGCCTCGGGTGTATTTCAGATGGTAGACGGGGAGTTTGAGGAATGTTGCAGCTGTTGTATTTTTGTTGCTTCTGGTATTTCTGCACTTGCAGTTTGGGAACCGCAGGTGCGGCGCCGCATAAGCGACTCAGTGACCGAAGAAGCAGAATTTGGGGAGTGCATCAGGAACCGCAGAAGTGGTACCGCATTTTCGGATTGAGAGTCGCAGATGCGGATAGCCTTTAAGTGGGAAGTCGCAGATGCGACATTTGTTTCGCAGGAGCGGAACCGCAGATGCGGAAACTGCTGGGTATTATTTTAAAAGGGGTTTCGCGACTTGGGTGTTTATTTCCACCATTTCTAGTCATTTTTGGAAATCTTTGAAAGGGGATAGAAGAAGGATTCAAGGCGAATCGCTTGGAGGTAAGATTCTTGGTCTTAAAACTCGTTTCTAATGTGAAATCCACCTAGTAAATCATGGAATCTAGACCAACAATTGAAGAATTAGGGCTTGGGATTTAAGAGACTTTAAATGAGAATTTGAGGGCTCATTTGGGCTCCAATTTCAGTGTTCTTGGTGTGTATGAACTTGTGAAAATGTGAGGATTTTGAAAATATAAGTTTTACTCGATTCCGAGGCATGGGCCTGAGGGGCGTTTTGGTCATTTTACCTAATTTTGCGCGTTAGTTTAGAATTTAATTGTAGAATCAGTTGCTTGAAGTGTTATTTACAATTTGCAATTGAATTGAATAGATTTGGGCCATTTGGAGTTGGATACTCGTGGCACGAGCGTGGTTTCTGGTTGATTTGAGCTTGTTCGAGGTAAGTGGCTTGCCTAACCTTGTGTGGGGGACTATTCCCTTAGGATTTTTGATATATTTGATAATTGAAATGCCTTGTACGTAAGGTGACGAGTGCATACTATTGCTAATTGTTAGAAATCCGGTTTTTCATTAAGTACTATTAGTATGTTACCTTCCTGTTTATTGCTCGAACTATTTAAGCCTGTGTTCGCTTAGGAAAAGCATGTCTAAGTGATTAAATCGCCCTATTTGTTTAACTGCTTTGCCTGAATTCTATGCAGCATACTCAGCTAGACTATTTGGTTGTCTTAATATGAAGCTTGATATTTCTGAGCATTTCTCCTGTTGTTGTTGTGTATTTACATTGGGACTACGGATGTGGGATTCGAGTAGCTCCCTCTTATCTGTTTACATTTGGGAATATGGATGTGGGATTCCGGTAGATCCCCCTGCACAGTTGTATAGAACTACGGGAATGCACCCGATAGATTTCCCCAGTACTGGTATTTATGTTTGGGACTATGGAACGGGATTTCGGTAGATCCCCGTATACTATGAGTTGGACTACGGGATGGTATCCTGAGAAACTTAATGGATATGTATATTTGGGACTTCAGGACGGTATCCTGGAAGATCCTCGGTTGATATTATTGGAAGCTGAGCTGTATTTTCCTTCGGTGTTTACGTTGTTTCTGTGTAGTTGTTGTTGTTCTTTATATCATGTACTATTTTTACTGTTGTACATGTTTATACTCTTTCTGTTCTAGACTGTTAAATTATATCTTTTATTTAACCTCAGTATGGCCCTGAACTTCCTCATCACTACTCAACGGAGGTTAGGCTTGGCACTTACTGAGTACCGCTGTGGTGTACTCATGCCCTTTTCGCGCATGTTTTTCATGTGTAGATCCAGGTACTGCTACTCAGGTCTGCCATACTTGAGGAAGGCATCTGCTCTATAGACTTTGAGGTACATCTGCCGCGTTTGCAGATTGAGGAGTCCCTTTCTATTCTAGTTGTTAAACATTGCCCTTCTGCATTTATTTTCTTGTTAGATATTCTGGAGTTAGACTATTAGATATTCCAAAGGTTTGTGGTTTCCGTGAGTTTTCGAGTTTTGGGTTAGTGTATCAGATTCAGAGGAGTTGTGTTGTATATGCCGAGCGGCATCTTAAATATTATTTTATCCTGTTATTTGGCTGTTGTTTATTTTCTTCCGCAAGTTTTGTTTATATTCCGCATTTGTTAGACTTACCTAGTCGTAGGGAATAGGTGCCGTCACAAGGGATCACGGAGGGTAAATCGGGGTCGTGACAAGTTGGTATCAAAGCTCTAGGTTCATAGGAGTCACGGATCACAAGCTGGTTTATTAGAGTCTCGCTGATCGGTACGGAGACGTTTGTACTTATCTACGAGGGGCTATGTAACTGTTAGGAAAATTCCACTTCATTTGATTTCCTTGTCGTGCGAGATTTTTGATATCACAATTCTAAAATTCTATCTTCTATTCTCTCACAGATGGTGAGGACACGTGTACCCAAGATGATCAGGCACCCGCGCCCCCTACTGCAGCCGTCAGAGGCCGGGGTTGGGGTAGAGGTCAAGGACGCGCTTTCTTGTATCAATTTTTGGACTTTTTGTCAATGTTGCTTCTCCAGTTGATCCCCAACCATTGCACCCTTTCCCTTCCATGTCAAGATTTTTGGTGAGTAAGGAAGATTTGCTGGTTCACTAACACCTGTGTGATCCCCCTTGAAGCTGATTTTCCTATTTCCAATTGGCTTTTGTATTTGTTGCCTTTGATGCAATCTCGTCTCTGATTCTGATGTAATTGTTGGCCTTATTGTTGGGTCAAGATCATGTTCAAAAGTTTAATTGTCAAAATTGGAAGTGAGCTCGTTGTTGGATCAGGAATAAAGACAAAGTCACTAAATTGACTATTCTGGAACACTTGGGGTGTAGACAAGGGAACATCTTCATCTTCAGCTTCTAGTGGCTGGTTACACAAAACAAAGCAAGTTAGAGATGCATAATTATAAAGTATAAATTACTAATTACCACTATATATCCTCTTGCATTTTGGTTTGGCTCCCCACAATTTTCACAAGTCATAACTCTACCTTTCCTTGACAAACTCCACTGACCTACACTCTTACTTGCCTCATTCTTTTGTCTAACCCTTTTAACCTGGCCTGCCAACCAGCTTCACTAATTTTGGTGTGTAACGACCCGGCCGTTCGTCTTAAGAATTAACGCCCCGATACCCTATTAACTGCTTCCCCTGAGTTTATTTCTGCTATTTTGAGTTGCCAAGAAATTTGGTTTTGAGTTTCGGGGAGTTTTGGAATGATTAGTCCCTAAATGAGAGCTTAAGTATTGGAAAGTTGATCGTAGTCGGAACAGTATGAAGACGACCTCAGAATGGAAATCTGATGGTTCCGTTAGCCCTGTTGGGTGATTTCGGGCTTAGGGGCGTGGGCGGATTGTGTTTTGAAGGTCTGTAGTTAATTTAGGCTTTAAATGCTGAAAAGTTAAATTATTGAAGTTTCCGGTTCGATAGTGAGATTTGATTTGAGGGTCGTAATGGAATCCAAGAAATACATTAGTTCTGTTCTATCATTTGAGATGTGTGTGCAAAATTTTAGGTTATTCGGATGTGGTTTGGTTGGGTTTTTTGTCAAAAGCGGAATTCGGAGAATTTTTAGAAATTAAGGCTTGAATCCGATCTGTTTTGGTTGATATGATGTTGTTTGAAGTGCTTTGAAGATTGATACAAGTTTGAATGAGGTATTAGGATATGTTTGTGCTTTTGGTTGAGGTCCCGGGGGCCTCGGGTGTATTTCAGATGGTAGACGGGGAGTTTGAGGAATGTTGCAGCTGCTATATTTTTGCTGCTTCTGGTATTTCTGCACTTACGGTTTGGGAACCGCAGGTGCGGCGCCGCATAAGCGGCTCAGTGACCGAAGAAGCAGAATTTGGGGAGTGCATCAGGAACCGCAGAAGTGGTACCGTATTTTCAGATTGAGAGTCGCAGATGCGGATAGCCTTTAAGTGGGAAGTCGCAGATGCGACATTTGTTTCGCAGGAGCGGAACCGCAGATGCGGAAACTGCTGGGTATTATTTTAAAAGGGGTTTCGCGACTTGGGTGTTTATTTCCACCATTTCTAGTCATTTTTGGAAATCTTTGAAAGGGGATAGAAGAAGGATTCAAGGCGAATTGCTTGGAGGTAAGATTCTTGGTCTTAAAACTCGTTTCTAATGTGAAATCCACCTAGTACATCATGGAGTCTATACCAACAATTGAAGAATTAGGGCTTGGGATTTAAGAAACTTTAAATGAGAATTTAAGGGCTCATTTGGGCTCCAATTTCAGTGTTCTTGGTGTGTATGAACTTGTGTAAATGTGAGGATTTTGAAAATATAAGTTTTACTCGATTCTGAGGCATGGGCCTGAGGGGCGTTTTGGTTATTTTACCTAATTTTGCGTGTTAGTTTAGAATTTAATTGTAGAATCAGTTGCTTGAAGTGTTATTTACAATATGCAATTGAATTGAATAGATTTGGGCCATTTGGAGTTGGATACTCGTGGCACGAGCGTGGTTTCTGGTTGATTTGAGCTTGTTCGAGGTAAGTGGCTTGCCTAACCTTGTGTGGGGGACTATTCCCTTAGGATTTGATATATTTGATAATTGAAATGCCTTGTACATAAGGTGACGAGTGCATACTATTGCTAATTGTTAGAAATCCGGTTTTTCATTAAGTACTACTAGTATGTTACCTTCCTGTTTATTGCTCGAACTATTTAAGCATGTGTTCGCTTAGGAAAAGCATGTCTAAGTGATTAAATCGCCCTATTTGTTTAACTGCTTTGCCTGAATTCTATGCAGCATACTAGGCTAGACTATTTGGTTGTCTTAATATGAAGCTTGATATTTCTGAGCATTTCTCCTGTTGCTGCTGTGTATTTACATTGGGACTACGGATGTGGGATTCGGGTAGCTCTCTCTTATCTGTTTACATTTGAGAATATGGATGTGGGATTCCGGTAGATCCCCATGCACAGTTATATAGAACTACGGGAATGCACCCGATAGATTTCCCCAGTACTGGTATTTATGTTTGGGACTATGGAACGGGATTTCGGTAAATCCCTGTATACTATGAGTTGGACTACGGGATGGTATCCTGAGAAACTTAATGGATATGTATATTTGGGACTTCAGGACGGAATCCTGGAAGATCCTCGGTTGATATTATTGGAAGCTGAGCTGTATTTTCCTTCGGTGTTTACGTTGTTTCTGTATAGTTGTTGCTGCTCTTTATATCATGTACTATTTTTACTGTTGTACATGTTTATACTCTTTCTGTTCTAGACTGTTAAATTATATCTTTTATTTAACCTCAGTATGGCCCTGAACTTCCTCATCACTACTCAACGGAGGTTAGGCTTGGCACTTACTGAGTACCGCTGTGGTGTACTCATGCCCTTTTCGCGCATGTTTTTCATGTGTAGATCCAGGTACTGCTACTCAGGTCTGCCATACTTGAGGAAGGCATCTGCTCTATAGACTTTGAGGTACATCTGCCGCGTTTGCAGACTGAGGAGTCCCTTTCTATTCTAGTTGTTAAACATTGCCCTTCTGCATTTATTTTCTTGTTAGATATTCTGGAGTTAGACTATTAGATATTCCAAAGGTTTGTGGTTTCCGTGAGTTTTCGAGTTTTGGGTTAGTGTATCAGATTCAGAGGAGTTGTGTTGTATATGCCGAGCGGCATCTTAAATATTATTTTATCCTGTTATTTGGCTGTTGTTTATTTTCTTCCGCAAGTTTTGTTTATATTCCGCATTTGTTAGACTTACCTAGTCGTAGGGAATAGGTGCCGTCACGAGGGTTCACGGAGGGTAAACCGGGGTCGTGACAAGTTAGTATCAAAGCTCTAGGTTCATAGGAGTCACGGATCACAAGCTGGTTTATTAGAGTCTCGCTGATCGGTACGGAGACGTTTGTACTTATTTACGAGGGGCTATGTAACTGTTAGGAAAATTCCACTTCGTTTGATTTCCTTGTCGTGCGAGATTTTTGATATCACAATTCTAAAATTCTATCTTCTATTCTCTCACAGATGGTGAGGACACGTGTACCCAAGATGATCAGGCACCCACGCACCCTACTGCAGCCATCAGAGGCCGGGGTTGGGGTAGAGGTCAAGGACGCGCTTGTGGTACAGCCAGAGCACCTGCGCGAGCTGCCACCAAGGAGCCACCAGTAGTGCTAGTTGGAGTCCAGGCACTGACACTCCTACTGCTACTACCACGCCAGCACTTCATTAGACTCCGGCACAGGTTATGAGCATGTACACCCTTTGGCTCAGGCAGGGTTGTTTTCCCTTGTTGCGGACACATCCTAGGTCGGGAGAGGAGCACATACTCCCTCCGCCCGCACTCCTGAGCAGTGAATTCATGTCGATCTGGTCCCAGAGATTATTCTTGTGCCACCTGCAGTGCCAGTTCAGCCCAAGGACAAGGCAGCGGCTTCAGAGGATGAGAAGCAGAGACTTGAGAGGTTTAAGAAATATGATCCTCCGGTGTTCAGTGGATTAGGATCGGATGATGCCTTGGGATTTCTGGAGGAGTGCTACCGTATTCTCCGTACCATGGGTATATCAGAGATGCATCGGTTCTATTCGATCCAAAACTCAGAGTTAGACAGTCCGGACAAGGCTGCTTCGCTGACTTGGACCTAGTTTTCAAATCTATTTCTAAAAGAGTTTGTTCCTCAGAGCCTCAGAGATGCATGGCGTGCCGAGTTTGAGCATTTACACCAGGGTGCTATGACTGTCTTAGAGTATGCTATCTGTTATACTAGTTTGGCTAGGTATGCTGTCACACCACCTGTTCACTTACACCCGCAAGGGTATAATAAAGGGAGTTTTTCCAATTAAAGGACAATCGAAATGGGATTCGTTTATTAAGAGATTCATAGTCGCCACTTGGGAGATTTATGGTGTCCCAAGTCACCGGTTTGACTCCCGAATCGAGGAAAGGGTTTGACTCTGTATTACAGTCGCGAACCAGAAATCCGAGTAAGGGAATTCTATTAACTCGGGAGAAGGTTTTAGGCATTCCTGGGTTCCGTGGTTCTAGCACGGTCGCTCAACTGTTATATTTGGATTTATCTGATTTCAAAACATGTTTTAACATATGTGCTTTTAAACCTTGAACCGCTTTATTATTATTTTTAACGAGGATTGCAACGTCGCGAAAACGTGTTTCGAACCATGTCACATAAATGCACCCGTGGTTGTTGACACATTTCGACTTCGTTGAGATTTGGATTTGGGTCACATAAATGCGCGCCCGAGTTTAGGAATGTAATGTTATTAAAATGCGCGCCTAAGGAGATTAACGCATTATTATCTTCTGGGAAGGTCGTGAAATTCACTAAACGGCCCGTCCCGAAATCTAAGTATTTTAACACAAACATTTATTGAGGGCCCCGCAATTTATGTGTTTTGTTTGACGAGGCTCATCTCATTTATTTTTAAAGGATATCCTAAAAAGTCTACAATTTTTTCTATCGGACAAAGTCTCTAAAAGGTCCATTTATTTTGTTATTGGCTTAGTACAAACCAAATGACAATTCTGTATCAAAGTCCAGCCCTTGGACTCCGACATAAGTCCAATGAAAAGGAGTCAGAACTCAGCTCAGCACAAGAGACTGGATAGTCATAGGTCTGGGCCCATCCCCAAACAAACACTGAAATCAGATCGGGGCCTGGGCCACTCGTTGGGTCACTGAACCCCAAACTAACGAAACTAGGTTGTTGAGCCTTGAATCAACCAGCGCATCTCACACCAAATGGGATTTCAGTTAATCGTACAGAGGCTAAACTCATTTCACAAATGTTTCGATCACATTCACTGTTTTTTGTAGTAAAGAAACAACTTACATCTTATTCTAATTAATGAACTACTAGTTGCTAGAATCCAATTTCATATTCAGACTGTTTTTAGGCTAACCAACTGTTACAAATCCTTATGGAATTAATGGATTAACATGCAACAAGTGATACGTACGTCTAGTTCTTAAGATCAAAGACACATGGCTATGGAAAATGCCAATTCTCTGATTTCAAAACCAACGTGTTGGTGTCAAAGCTAAAGTACTACACTACTAAAACATTTACATTCTAATTTCAAACCCAGTTGCAAGTCTTAATAAACAGTCATCAAAACTATACTACACTAGTAACACAAGCTAAACCAAATGAAAACGAATAACTACTGGATTCACATGCTCACAGGAATATATCAAATTAGTTTAGTAATCCACAAGCTACAAACAGTCCAAAATGATTACAGAGTTTAATTACAATGAACAACTAATCAGGTCACAGAAAACTATCTAGAATATGACAGAATTATTAAAATGCAATTCGACAGCAGAGGCTTCAATTTCATTTCATGTTTCAACAGGTGAAGCTACATCGACAGAGTCTCAAGGTGTGTACCTGGAATTTCAAAATAACAAAAGGAAAGAGGAGAATCAGCAGCAGTTTACACAGCAAACCACAGCAACAGGATCAGTAGTAAATCGACACGGGAATCAGTCAGAGATGAAATAAACCAGTAGGAACCAAATGCACTTGCTCGAAATCAAATCTAGACTCGAATTTGAACCAGAAACAACTTCTGAAACTTCCAGCAACTAGAGATAACCAGAATAGCTTGAATAAAACCAAAAACTACATGAAGTTGAATGCTAGGAACTCGGATTAATAATTAAACTTGCAATTCAGATCTGAAATCATAATATAACTATATATTTTGGGGTTTTTTGTGTTGTTTCTACTCTCTCTTTTTTTTTTTTTTTTGAAGGTTTTTGGAATTTAAAATTTGTGGAGCAATATTTTTGAGGGAATTTTCAGGCTCCCAAAACTTGTGACTTAGGGCATTGGCATGCCTTTTTATAGGCAAAAATGAGGGCAGCCCTCAGATTTTCAATTTTCAATTTTAGTCCCTTTTTTATTTCCATTATTGCTTACATGTCCCTTATTTCCTGACTTGTTGCTCAAGCTAATACACTTAATTCCTGAATTTTACCTTAGAACCCCCATCTAGAAGCTTCTAGGAAGTTCTATTTCAGTTATTACTAGGTTCCCTGAATGAAATTCCCTAAACTACCCTTCTACTAGTCTGAAATTTACTAGACTAAACTAGCCCTTTTATCTTAGTTAAAATTTAACTACAGTTAACTAAGCCTAACAATTATTTAGAGATCAACACTGAACTTAACGCACAATTACTAATGAAAATCACACACCAAATGAACTTAAACAGTTACTCAACAGACTACTATTTTGAAACTCAACTTAAACTAACAGAACAACTATTAAAACAGTGAAATGTAAACATGATTAACCCTAATTTTAAGAGACTCAAATCACAACCAATATTCCAATGCACTAACTATTATTGAAGACTAACACATCAAAACTCAAAGTAAAAGCTAATAGAAGATCCAACTAACTAACAATCAAACGCCTAACCTAATCACTAACTAACAGGAACAAACATAAAAAAATCAAATCAATATTAAACAGAATTAAACTAATAATAGAAAAAATCAACGAATTTTAAGCACTACTTGTTTATCAGAAGCCATGCATATACCAATTTTAACACACAGAGAAATTAAACGAACATAGAACAGAAAAACTTACGTTGTAGAAGATTGCACCATACAGGACTCCGATTTGAAGCCCGGAATGATATGAACGTTTGTTCTTTGCCAAGAACAAACAAACACATTATTTCGTGCCTCGAATCAATCTTAGTCCTAAGGAAACTGAGAAGAGCTTGGGCAATTGTACTTCTAGGGTTCTGCCCCTTTTTTAAAATTAAATTCGAGACATTGGAGGGATATTCGAGCAAAGACAGACGGGGATTTGAGAAGAGGGAAGCTAATAGAACCCAGGGTGTTATTTTGAAGCGGTTTGGGAGGTGGCGTCGCCGTGCACGGTGGTGGCGGCGCTAGGGTTTCGAATATTTGAAGCGTTTGGGTGGGTTTTGGAGAAAACTAAGGTCAGACATGGAATGGGGAGGCGAAGGCGAGGGGGTGGTGTGAATTTGGGTAAGTTTGGTTATTCTCCACTGCCGTGGGCGATTTTCGGCGACGGAGCTAGGGCGGAGCCGGCGGAAGGAAGGGGGTACGAGGAAGAGAACCCTTGTCTCTAGGGTTTCTGATATTTTGAGATATTTTTATGTAAACTTCAAATTCCATTAGGGTCGTTGGGTTGAAGATGAAGGACGACCCGGATTTATCGACGCCAAACTGCGTCGTTTAGGAGGGACGGGTATTTGGACCGGGTAATGGGGAGACTAGGATGGAAAATGGGGTGAGTTTTGGTGGAGTATTGGGCTGGGGATGCACTGAAATTGGCCCAAAAATCTGGTTATTTCTTATTCCTTTCTCAATTTCAAATTAATCCCTCTTTTTCTTTTCTTTTGTATTTATTTTTTATTCATTATTTTATTTTTTGATTTTATTAAATGCTAAATTAAAACTCAAAAACTAAATTGACACTAAAAAATTATATTTCTAATTTCCAAATACCCTAATTTCTAATTAAACACTAATTAAGACAAATTAAAACTAAAAATGCAAAAAGACCAAATTTTGTTATTTTCTTTATTTTCCTTAACTACTAATTAATCCTAAAATATGAAACTAAATCCTAAACAAATGCGACGTGTATTTTTTATATTTTTATATGAATTAAACAATAATAAACGTGCACAAACAAATGCAAACAATTAACAAGAAATGCCACCAAAATCCCTAAAATTGCAAATAATGAAAAGAAGTTGTTTTGTTTTGAATTTATGGGAGTAATTCATATGGGGAAAAAATTACGTGCTCACACATGCACCGGGCTTAGTTTCCACTATTCGCGAGAGGGTTTGCCGATTTATTAAGGGGCTTATTCCCAGCATCAATTCTAGCATGGCTCGTGAGTTGAAGATGGATATTCCTTATCAGCAGGTGGTGAGCATTGCTAGGAGGATTGAGGGTATGCATGCTAGGGAGAGAGGGGAGAGGGAGGCCAAGAGGTCTCGAGAGTCGGGCCATTATTCTGGTGCCCGTACCCCAGCTGCAGGCCGTCATGGTAGGGGTTATATGAGTCGCCCTATTCATTCAGCTCTTCCAGCAGCCAGTAGTACTCCATCTCCTCCTAGGCCTTAGGACCTTTATTATGCACCTCCAGTTTCTATCGCGCCTCATGCGCGGGGTGCTTTCAGAGTTCAGTCCAGCAGACCTGGACCGGGCCAGTCACAGCCACCACTTCCACCCAGATCTTGTTTTGAGTGTGGTGACACATGCCATATGGTAAGAGATTGCGCCAGACTTGGGAGGTGTGCTCCTCCACAGACTTATCAGCCACAGCATGCCCCGCAGAGTTCTCAGGCTATGGTTATAGCTCCACTTGTTACCCCACCTGCTCAGCCAGCTAGAGGTGGAGGTCGGGGAGGTTGAGGTTGCCCTACAGGGAGAGGCCAGGCCTGATACTATGCCCTTTCTGCCCGTACTGAGTTTGTTGCCTCTAATTCTGTCATCACAAGTATTATACTAGTTTATCACAGAGATGCATCGGTTCTATTCAATCCAGGCTCCACTTATTCTTATGTGTCTTCTTATTTTTCTCCACATTTGGGTGTATCTCGTGATTCTTTGAGTTCCCCTATTTATGTTTCTACTCCTGTGGGAGATTCTCTTGTTGTGGACCGTATTTATCGATCGTGTTTGGTTGCTCTTAGTGGTTTTGAGACCAGAGCTGATTTATTGTTGCTCATTATGGTAGACTTTGATATTATCTTAGGCATGGACTGGTTGTTGTCTCATTATGTTATTCTTGATTGTCATACCAAGACCATGACACTAGCTATGCCAGTTGTACCGCGTGTTGAGTGGAGGGGTGCTTTAGATCACACTCCCAGTGGATTTATTTCTTTCCTTAAAGCTCAGTGTATGGTTAAGAAGGGGTGTAACGCGTATCTAGCCTATGTGAGAGATGTCAGTATTGATACACCTTCAGTTGATTCAGTTCTAGTAGTACGAGACTTTTTCAATGTGTTTCAAGTTGATCTTCCAGGCATGCCGCCAGATAGAGATATTGATTTTGGCATTTATTTGTTGTCGGACACTCAGCCCATTTCTATCCCTCCATATCGTATGGCTCTATAAGGCCCCGGAAAATTTCGCTAAGTAAACTATGCATTCGTGGTGCTACGTAGGCTAATTATAATATTTTATGTGCTATTAACATGGTGGACATTAATTGGATTTGGTAAATATTCTTACAAGTCTTATGGTAAGTAATTTGGGGTCCAAGGAAAGGCCTAAGTCTAAGGAAAATTAGAAAAGTTCATAATAGGCTAAAATTTCAAATGAGTTCGCACAAGCCCCCACTTTGAACGAGCCTATATAAATATGTATAAAGTTTTATGTGATTACCAACCTATTATATGAAAGTTCTTTGAGTCTAGTTTCCAACGCTTCAAACCGTTCGTCATTCGGACATTCCTACATAAAGTTATGACCAAATTACCAAAGCAGCAGAAACTTGCACTACCGCGGCGCCCGGCGCGCCGCGCCAGTAGTAATTCCAGTATGTGCACTGACGCCCCGTGCCCCGCGGTGCCCCACGCGGTGCGGCAATACAAAAAATAGGTTTTTAAGACCCAAACCCCATTTCATTTAACTCGTTTGGGGTTTGTTATTTTGGGATTTTCTGGGGCTTTTAGAGAGAGGGAAGAGCAATTCTAGAGAGAGGAAGAAACTCAAGTGCCTTGTTCATCAAAAATCTTGTCCAATCCTTGAAATCCAACAAGAAATCCTTCAAGTTCTTCATCTAAGAGGTAAAGTTCTATACCCTAGACTTTAATTTCGAGTTTGGAGTATAAGATGGGGTATTGAGGTATGATTCTTGGGTGTATTAGTATTTTGTATACATGCTTGTACAATTTAGGTTTATGGGAAGATTATTGAACATAAAAAAGTAAAGATTGGGTTAGGGAATGAAGAAAATTTTGTAAAAGGGATTTGAAATCAAGATGCTCAACTAGTATTTGAGTGAAGAATGTGAACTATGTGTTAAAATGCCTAGACTTCAAGTCAAGTTTAAATTGAGATTTTAATGCCAAATTGTGTGAGAAAACTCGTTATGATTGATTCTTCACATTGTTCTTACGTGTACCAAATGTATTTGATTGATTGTGTCTAGTTGTTGGTAATGTATTAAGATGTTTGGAAGTGAAGTAAGTGACTGTGTAAATATGGTAAGACTGGACTTTGGATTCTTGCTGTGAAAGATGCATTCCAATATGATCAATGTGCTATTGTTGATAACTAAAAAAAGGTGCAAGGAATATGAATCATGTATTGAAATGCTAAGACATTAAATTAAGATTTGAGTTGTATATATTATGCCAAACTATGTGAAATCCTCTATGTATAGAGATGTTGGAAGTGATCAAATGAATTTGGGAAATAGAGTGTGGCCAATGTGCCGAGAACTTGAATTGTAATTGTACCGGGTGATTCCTATGACGTGAGAAAATATGAAACAGATTATGAAATGATCCTCGACTTTGCTTTCCATAAATGACTTCAAGGCTTTATACATAATTTATACCACAAGTGGCTATTCGAGACAATGTATTTCCTTATGAGTACATCTAATGTGATACGAGTTGTTACGTACTTCGATGTTGAAATTGTATATTGTCATGATTGGAAAAGAATGATTCAAGAACAATTGGTGTAATTGCTTGCTTATGCCTTTGATGTGTGTTTTATTGCGGGTTGGTGTATCCCCTCTATTGATTTGGAAGAATCCATTGTGTTTAAAGTTCCATTGTCAATAAACTTTAGGTGTATGATTTCTGAGATATTATATATGCCGAGGATTCATGGTTCCTCTCATGTGTACTTGACATCTTGAATTAAATGGCATGTTGTTGAAATTGATATTAATGTGAAATATGTGGAAATGATGTGAAATATGGGAAAGAAGAGATTGAGTTATAAAATATGGCCTAGTGCCAAGTATGATACGATAATTGTGGCCCCAAGTACCTAGGAATTGATATATGTGAAATAAAGATTGAAATGAGTTGAATAATGAAAAAGGAACAATGCCTTGGCAAGGCGGCCTACCCGATCGGGCCGAGATCGGACTCCGCTCAAGAAAGTGGTGGTATTACGAATGAATTTTGGAAATGAAAAGGAAAGATGAGATTGTGATTGGAATGTATGCCTCGAGTGAGGTGACATAGCCGATCGAGTCAAGATCGGACTCTTCTCATGATAGCGGTGGTATTGGAAACAAATGATGAATAGTGTGGAATGCCCCAAACTAAAGATTTTGGAAACATAATATGAAAATTATATAATTCTTTGATTTAATGATATGGTGATTGTTAAATCTTTTGATTTACCTTAATGATTTCTTTATTCTTGTTTGATAGTTCTTTCTAATTAGATGGTGTGTAGTTATATATACTAGTGCTATTTAATGGCACTAACGTCCTTTTTGTCGGGGGCACTACATCCGTGTTATGATTGTAGGTGGTTATATAGCAAGTACTCTAGTCCACCGGTAGTAGCACCTCCTCTACTTTTCGTCAGCTATATTGGTGAGCCCCTTTCCTCTTGGGCCCCTGCGTGGCTCATGCCGCTTTTCTTCCCGGAGTCTTATTTTTTTATTTATGTAAGGTATAGCCGGAGCCTTGTTGCTGGCATTTCCATATTATTCTCTAGTTATATTTAGAGGCTCCGTATACAGGTTGTGGGTGATGTTTGGTATTGGGAATTAAAGTAGAAATATTGATGCTTGGTAAAGATTTATAAACTTGCAATATTTTTATAATCATGTTTTAAGTTGCTAGTGGAAATGAATGGAAGTTGTTAATGATATACTTACTAAATCTGGTTAATAGAGTCCATCTCCTAATTAATCATGAGTTGGTTTGGGTAGAATGGAACCTAACAAGCTTGCTCAGTCGGGTTTTACTCGGTTGAGCGTTGGTCGCGCTCCTCAGATTTTGGGGCGTGACAAACTTGGTATCAGAGCCTAAGGCTTTTAAGTGTCCTAGGATGTCTCGAAGCCGTGTCTAGTAGAGTCCTTCTTATCGGTGTGTTGCCGACCCCATCTATAAGTAGGAGGCTATTTGGACATTTAGGAACTTCACCCTTCTTTGATACTCCAGATCGTGCGATATAGCTCAAGATTTGAGCTGATTTTCTCTCTAAGTCTTATTCTCAAGATTGGTAATTTTGATACCATAATCCGCGAATTTGAAGCTTGTACGGAGGGATTGATCCCACCATTGAGTCCGAGTGGATTGCCTAAAGACTTGTTAGGAGAATGTGTTGAGCCATGGAAGGATTTGTAGAACTTGTTGCTAAGGGGAGTACCCTCGTTCCTATTAATATCACTGCTCCACCAGATCATGTAGTCTATCAGTATGTTATAGATGTGAAGTCGGGGTGCATCAGTTAAGGCACTGCCCCGCCAATCTAGAGTCACCATGTACGTGACCCATTAGTACGTCATTCTGAATGCCACATACTTTTCTTTATTATATACGTACACCTATATGGGGAGCCTGCATAGATGTGTGCGTAAAAAGAATCTAAATCATAAAACATTGCATGCACCTGCTCTTTGAATGAGATGGATTATTCATAAAGTCTTCCGATCACAGTTCTCTTACTTATAGCCTCCTATGGAATTGAGCTCTATAACTATATTCCTGAATTGAGTTATAACACTATTGATACTTCCCACTTGCTTTTCCTAAATTCTCAACAAGGGACTATTCCCGATGAATTTCTTATAGAAACGTTTTATTTAAATGGACAACATCTGCTCACTTGTGCCTATACATGCACCATCATAAATTTTACCGATGTGGTGTCAAGTTCCATGCAAAGCATCCCGGTGTTGCGATCCTTTTCAAGTTACTCTTTTTCTCACTGGTGTATATGGCTTCTATGATTTGAAGAGTAACTCTACCCTCTTGCAAGTATCATCATGAAACCTTTTCACTATCTACTAACACGAGATCATATCCCACCCCATATCACATGTGTACATGTCAAATGAAGGGGTCGCTTGTCAGTATAGAATCTTCGAGAAATTTGAGATTTTTACGAATCTATCACATGAAGATCTTTTGTTTGCCCATCTCCATATGACTTTCATGTCCACTATGATCACTCCTTAGTAAGAAGCTCACTTTGTTCCTAGTATTGTGGTTGCTCGTGATGTAGTTGTGTATTGCAGTATAGTAGTTGATATATCATAATCATGTTCAGCTCATGTCAAATGTTTACTTTCTTCTTATACCTCCACAACATGTGATAATTGTGTTCCTTGGTTAGAGAATTCAATGTGCTAGTTTCCTAATACATCTCGATAACAATAAGATAACATGTCTTTCTATGAGTCATTGTAACACTTCCTTTCTCATGAGGACCCTTACTACCAAGCACACCTTTGGAGGTTATCGTAGCATAACATCCGTTTCTCCTGTTTTCTATCTTTTGTTAGAATCCGGGTATTTCTCAAGTCAAAATCCATAGAGAACTCATTATGAACATTTGCAAACCTTCCATAATTATTTATACTATCTCATTGGGTTCTCACCTCACTTCAAGTTCATTAAGGGTTGATAGCATGCCGCAATTGCCAAGATTTTCAAACCAAAGTGTGCCCCCTTCCTAAAAGTCTTAAATGGGTCGGATTGGATGGGTTACGTGGCCTTTTGCTCACTCGACTTCTAGAATAATTGACTATATCGTTATTATGTGAGGGGAGTTTTGCTACCCTTGGTATTGCACCTCCTTGATTGGATAGGAGTGTTATTTGTCATTCTCCCCGGAACATCATGTTAACCATTAGAACCCCTCTAATGAATACGTGATTTCGTCCCAACATTTAGATGTCCTAGCTATGTGGTTTTACTAGTGAAAGGGAGAGATTAGATGCCTTCAGATTTTTGCACATATCATGAGCATATTGATTTGGAAGACAAGTTATTGTACCTTTAGTTCTCTCATATAAGGTCAATTGTCATGGAGGGTTAAGCTGTTGAATTATGATAATCTCATAAGTGTTTTAACTTTATTTTCATCCTTATGGTATTATGGAATAGATTCCTTGTGTCAGCTAACGTCAGGAGTGTAATTCCACGTCATGTATTTTGAATCCCATATCGCATTCAAGGTGCCAGAGTATAAATTAATCTTCCCTTCATACTAGGAAATGACTGGGTCATGTACTTGAAGGTTCCTCCTTAAATGATTCCTATTGCCAATGTACTACTTACCCTTATGCCTCATTTGTGTAATAGTTGATGTCGTCACAATGAATAACCATATCGGCATCATTAATAAAAATTCTCATGTCTCTTAGAATATAACCTCAGAAAGTACACTACTCAGCTCATTAACAAAATTCCTGAATAACTCCAGCCCAATCTTGAACTTCATTGCTCCTTATTGTATTAAGTCTATTAGATATTGAAGGTTCAAACATGTCGAAGAGGAAGTATCCTCGTGTGATCCCATATATTCGATATGTAATATTATCATCAGTTTATGATAGCACATCTTGGTGTAATCGTTAAGGGTCGTCAAAAGTTTATTGTGGGTGTTCGCTTAGAGATTTGGTATTTAGGAGGGACGAACAGATTATTCCCAATATTTTCCCATGAAGATGTTATGTGAGTTGATAGTGAAGGTTGCATAAGTGTACATCACATTAGGTTGCAGTAGAAATATGAAGTTTCCCCGTAGTTGTTCCCCATATATTTTGTGTTTTAACATGTCTATGTCTAAGAAGGTAATTGAAGATCCTTTGTGTATCAATTCGATGGAAATTTCTAAAGGTGGAGGTAAGGGATAGTTGGCTTATAAAGGGTATCTATTTGTCATCCTTGTTAGGTAAGTTTGGGGGTGGAGATTGTATCTGTGAAAATGTTATGGCAAAATTTGTAATTATAAGAGGCCACAATTGAAGGTCGAGAGTGATGTGGAAATAGGGTATTTTCTCTTCATTGTATAGCAATTGGTTTTGACTTGAAAGATACCTTCTAGGTGTTATGATTTTAAAAGAAATGTGCAGTCCATGTTCAGGTATCATCGTAATAATGTGGTGCTTATAATGTCGAGGTTCTTGTTATTGATATATACATTATGGTACTTTGTCGAATTGTGAAAGTGTTTATAGGATGGTTTTGGTGGGTCTCTATCAGGTGGATAGGCCGAGTTACAAAGGAGACTCTGCCGAAATTTTTGAAAAAATTGGGAGTTAGTCAAAATTTAGGCACTTGAGGTAGGTTAGAAAGAAATTCATTATGTTACGCATTTAAGTCGGACTCAACTCCTCATTCGAGGACGAATGATCCTAAGGGGGCGGGAGAATGTAAGGCCCCGGAAAATTTCGCTAAGCAAATAATGCTTTCATGGTGCTACGTAGGCTAGTTATAATATTTTATGTGCTATTAACATGGTGGACATCAATTGGATTTGGTAAATATGTGTAAAAGTCTTGTGGTAAGTAATTTGGGGTCCAAGGAAAGTCCTAGGTCTAAGGAAAATTGGAAAAGTTCATAATAGACTAAAATTTCAAATGAGTTCGCACAAGCCCCCACTTTGAACGAGCCTATATAAATATGTATAAGGTTTTATGTGATGACCAACCTATTATATGAAAGTTCTTTGAGTCTAGTTTCCAACGCTTCAAATCGTTCGTCATTCAGACATTCCTACATAAATTTATGACCAAATTACCAAAGCAACGCAGAAAATTGCACTACCGCGGCGCCCCATGCGGCGCCCAGCGCGCCGCGCCAGTAGTAATTCCAGTATGGTCCGAAATTTTATTTCCAGACACATTTTGCATTGACGCCACGTGCCCCGCGGTGCGGCAGTACAAAAAATAGGTTTTTAAGACCCGAATCCCATTTCATTTAACTCGTTTGGGGTTTGTTATTTTGGGATTTTCTGGGGTTTTTAGAGAGAGGGAAGAGCAATTCTAGAGAGAGGAAGAAACTCAAGTGCCTTGTTCATCAAAAATCTTGTCCAATCCTTTAAATCCAACAAGAAATCCTTCAACTTCTTCATCTAAGAGGTAAAGTTCTATACCCTAGACTTTAATTTTGAGTTTGGGGTATAAGATGGGGTATTGAGGTATGATTCTTGGGTGTATTAGTATTTTGTATACATACTTGTACAATTTAGGTTTATGAGAAGATTATTGAACATAAATAAGTAAAGATTGAGTTAGGGAATGAAGGAAATCTTGTAAAAGGGATTTGAAATCAAGATGCTCAACTAGTATTTGATAAAATGCTCAAATGAGCTAGAATTATGAATATCTTCCTAATTTGTGTTCAATTTTGCTATGTCTCAAAGTAGATTGGGATTGCTAGAATTCTGGAACGTGTAGTAACTTAAGGAAAAGCTCTTTGAGGTATGTATGGCTAAAACTTCCTCTTCTTAGAAACTGAACTCTCATGGTGTCCCTGCGTATGTTGTAAGTGCGGAATTTGATTTATGTAGTATTCATTATTTCAAAGGATTTGAGTGTTACAAGAATATATGTGAAAGATGTACTCAATGTGTTTAATATGTTATTCTTGGTAAATAAGGATATGTGAAGAATGTGAACAATGTGCTAAATTGCTAGACTTCAAGTCAAGTTTAAATTGAGATTTTAATGCCAAATTGTGTGAAATCCTCTATGTATAGAGATGTTGGAAGTGATCACATGAATTTGGGAAATAGAGTGTGGCCAATGTGCCGAGAACTTGAATTCGGGTGATGCCTATAACATGAGAAAATATGAAACAGATTATGAAATGAGCCTCGACTTTGCTTTCCATAAATGACTTCATTAATAAAGTGCCTTAAAGGCTTTATACATAATTTATACCACAAGTGGCTATTCGAGACAATGTATTTCCTTATGATTACATCTAATGTGATACGAGTTGTTACGTATTTCGATATTGAAATTGTATATTGTCATGATTGGAAAAGAATGATTCAAGAATAATTGGTGTAATTGCTTGATTATGCCTTTGATGTGTGTTTTATTGCGGGTTGGTGTATCCCCTCTACTGGTTTGGAAGAATCCATTGTGTTTAAAGTTCCATTGTTAATAAAATTGAGGTGTATGATTTCTAAGATATTCTATATGCCGAGGATTCATGGCTCCTCTCATGTGTACTTGATATCTTGAATTAAATGGCTTGTTGTTGAAATTGATATTGATGTGAAATATGTGGAAATAATGTGAAATGTGGGAAAGAAGAGATTGAGTCATGAAATGTGGCCTAGTGCCAAGTATGATATGATAATTGTGGCCCCAAGTGCCTAGGAATTGATATATGTGAAATAAAGATTGAAATGAGTTGAATAATGAAAAAGGAACAATGTCTTGGCAAGGCGGCCTAGCCGATCGGGCCGAGATCGGACTCCACTCAAGAAAGTGGTGGTATTACGAATGAATTTTGGAAATGAAAAGGAAAGATGAGATTGTGATTGGAATGTATGCCTTGAGTGAGGTTACCTAGCCGATCGGGTCGAGATCGGACTCTTCTCATGATAGCGGTGGTATTGGAAACAAATGATGAATAGTGTGGAATGCCCCAAACTAAAGATTTTGGAAATATAATATGAAAATTATATGATTCTTTGATTTGATGATGTGGTGATTGTTAAAGCTTTTGATTTACCTTAATGATTTCTTTATTCCTGTTTGATAGTTCTTTCTAATTAGATGGTGTTTAGTTATACATACTAGTGTTATTCAATGGCACTAACGTCCCTTTTTGCAGGGGGCGTACATTCGTGTTATGATTATAGGTGGTTCTATAGCAGGTACTCCAGTCCACCGGCAGTAGCACCTCCTCTACTTTGTGTCAGCTGTATTGGTGAGCCCCTTTCCTTTTGGGGCCCTGCGTGGCTCATGCCGCTTTTCTTCCCGGAGTCTTATTTTTTTTATTTATGTAAGGTATAGCCGGAGCCTTGTTGCTGGCATTTCCATATTATTCTCCACTTATATTTAGAGGCTCCATAGACAGGTTGTGGGTGATATTTGGTATTGGGAATTAAAGTAGAAATATTGACATTTGGCAAAGATTTATAAACTTGCAATATTTTGATAATCATGTTTTAAGTTGCTAATATAAATGAATGGAAGTTGTTAATGAATACTTATTAAATCTGGTTAATGGAGTCCATCTCCTAATTAATCATGAGTTGGTTTGGGTAGAATGGAACCTAACAGGTTTGCTCAGTTTACTCGGTTGAGCGCCGCTCGTGCTCCTTGGATTTGGGGCATGACAGGCTCCTCCTGAGTTGAAGGATCAGTTGTAGGAATTGCTTGATAAGGGTTTTATCCGACCTTGGGGTGCTCCTGTCTTGTTTGTGAATAGAAATGATGGTTCTATGTGTATGTGTATTGATTATCGCTAGTTGAACAAGGTTACAGTGAAGAACCGCTATCCTTTGCCTCGTATTAATAATCTGTTTGACCAGCTTCAGGGCGCACGGGTGTTTTATAAATTGACCTATGCTCAGGTTACCATCAGTTAAAGATTCAGGATCCAGATATCCTAAAGACTGCTTTTCAGACTCGTATGGTCATTACGAGTTCCTTGTTATGTCATTTGGGATGACCAATGCCCCAGCAGCCTTTATGCATTTGATGCACAGTGTATTCCGACCATATCTTGACTTTTTTGTCATTGTCTTTATTGATGACATTCTGGTATATTCCCGGAGTCGGGAAGATCATGAGCAACACCTGAGGACAGTGCTTCAGACTCTGAGGGAAAAGAAGTTATATGCAAAATTCTCAAAATGTGAGTTTTGAATTGATTATGTGGCATTCTTAGGCCACGTGGTATCGAGTGAGGGTATTCGGGTGGACCTGAAGAAGGTAGAGGCAGTGCAGAGTTGGTCCAGACCATCCTCAGCTACAGAGATCCGTAGTTTTCTCGGTTTGGCAGGTTAATACCATCGTTTTGTGGAGGGGTTTTCATCGATTGCAGCCCCTATGACCAGACTGACCCAGAAGGGTGCTCCGTTCCAGTGGATGGAAGAGTGTGAGGTGAGCTTTCAGAAGCTCAAGACAGCTTTGACTACGACCCTAGTTTTGATATTGCCTACAGGTTTAGGGTCTTATATGGTCTATTGTGATGCCTCGAGGCTTGGCCTCGGAGCGGTGTTGATGCAGGACGGTAGGGTGATTGTCTACGCGTCCAAACAGTTGAAAATACATGAGAAGAATTATCATGTCCACGACCTTGAGTTAGCTGCCATTGTTCACGCCCTAAAAATTTGGCGCCATTATCTATATGGTGTACCTTGTGAGATTTATACTGACCATCAGAGCTTGCAGCACCTGTTCAAGCAAAAGGATCTAAATTTGCGTCAGAGGAGGTGGTTAGAGTTGTTGAAGGTCTATGATATCACTATTCTGTATTACCCGAGCAAGGCCAATGTGGTGGCCGATGCTTTGAGTAGTTGGGCTGAGAGTTTAGGGAGTTTCTCTTATCTACCAGCATCAGAGAAACCTATGGTGATGGATGTTCAGGCCTTAGCCAGCCAGTTTGTGAGATTGGATCTTTTGGAGCCTAGTCGGGTTCTAGCTTGCATGGTTTCTCGGTCTTCCTTATTTGATCATATCAAGGAGCGGCAGTATGATGACCCTCATTTGCTTGTCCTTAAGGACAAGGTTCAACATGGTGATGCCAGAGATGTGACCATTGGTGAGGATGGAGTATTGAGGATGCATGGTCGGGTTTGTGTACCCAATGTTGATGGACTTAGGGAGCTGATTCTAGAGGAGGCCCATAGTTCACGGTATTCCATTCATCCGGGTGGCGCGAAGATGTACCAAGATTTGAGGCAGCACTATTGGTGGAGGCAGATGAATAAGGATATCGTTGGTTTATAGTTCGGTGTCTCAACTGTTAGTAGGTGAAGTATAAGCACTAGAGATCGGGCGGGTTGCTTCAGCAGATAGAGATTCTAGAGTAGAAGTGGGAGCAGATCACCATGGACTTTGTAGTTGGGCTCCCACGGACTTTGAGAAAGTTCGACACTGTTTGGGTGATTGTGGATTAGCTAACCAAGTCCGCTCATTTCATTCCTGTGTGTACTACTTATTCTTCGGAGCGATTGGCGGAGATTTATATCCGAGAGATTGTTTGTCTGCATGGTATTCCAGTTTCCATCATTTTGGATAGAGGTACTCAATTCACATCATGGTTCTTGAGGCTCGTTCAGGATGAGTTGGGTACTCAGGTAGAGTTGAGTACATCATTTCATCCTCAAATGGACGGGCAGTCCGAGCGCACTATACAAATTCTTGAGGATATGCTCCATGCGTGTGTGATCGAGTTTGGAGGGTCTTCGGATCAGTTCTTGCCATTGGCGGAGTTTGCATAAAACAGCAGTTATCAGTCCAGCATTCAGATGGCGCCATATGAGGCTTTATATGGTAGGCGATGTAGATCTCCAATGGGTTGGTTCGAGCCGGGTGAGGCTAGATTATTGGTCACAGACTTGGTTCAGGATGCTTTGGAGAAGGTTAAGGTGATTCAGGATAGACTCCGTACAGCCCAATCCAGACAGAAGAGCTATGCGGACCGGAAGGTTCCTAATGTTTCCAATATGGTTAGAGAGCGGGGTTCTGCTTCGGGTTTCGCCTATGAAGGGCGTTAAGAGATTTGGGAAGAAAGGGAAGCTGAGTCTGAGGTTTATTGGCCCTTTTGAGATATTGAGGTGAGTTGAGGAGGTTGCTTATGAGCTTGCCTTACTCCCAGCTTGGCAGGAGTTCATCCAGTATTTCATGTTTCGATGCTCTGGTGCTATCACGGTGATCTGTCACACGTGTTGGATTTCAGTTCAGTCCAGTTGGACAAGGATCTATCCTATGTTGAGGAGCCAATGGCAATATTGGATAGGTAGGTTATAAAGCTGAGGTCAAGGAATATTGCTTCAGTGAAGGTTTAGTGGCGGGGTCAACCGGTCGAGGAGGCAACCTGGGAGACTGAGCAGGATGTGCGCCGTCATTACCCTTATTTTTCACTACTTTAGGTATGTCTCTATGCTCGTTTGAGGATAAACAAATGTTTAAGTATAGGAGGATGTGACGACCCGGACGATCGTCTTAAGAATTAATGCCATGATACCCTATTAATTGTTTCCCCCAAGTTTATTTCTGCTATTTTGAGTTATCGGGATGTTCGGTTTTGAGTTTTAGGGAGTTTTGGGACACTTAGTCCCTAAATGAGAGCTTAAGTGTTGGTAATTTAAACGTAGTCAGAACAATGTGAAGATGACCTCAGAATGGAAATCTGATGGTTCTGTTAGCCCTGTGAGCGCGTGATTTTTACCCTAAGCAAATTATTCCCAAAAATGTCAAATAAAATGATTTTACAATTTTAAGAATTTTGTTGCATTCTTTTTAATAATTGGTCACATGATAACTCATATTAAAAATACAAAAAAATGCATATACATTAAGATTTTTAGTTTTTACATTT
>MU702416.1:8088-29260 GCA_026770625.1 Nicotiana glauca | reverse complement strand
CCTCAGGTGCTGCTCATGATCTTCCCGACTCCGGGAATATACCAGAATATAATCAATAAAAACAATCACGAATGAGTCAAGATACGGCCTGAATACGCTGTGCATCAAATGCATAAAAGCTGTCGGGGCATTAGTCAGCCCAAAAGACATAACAAGGAACTCGTAATGACCATACCGAGTCCTGAAGGCAGTCTTCGGGATATCTGGCTCCCGAATCTTAAACTGATGGTAACCTGAGCGCAAATCAATCTCGGAAAACACCTGTGCGCCCTGAAGCTGATCAAACAGATCATCAATACGAGGTAAAGCATATCGGTTCTTCACTGTAACTTTGTTCAACTGGCGATAATCAATGCACATACGCATAGAACCGTCCTTCTTCTTCACAAACAAAATAGGGGCAACCCATGGTGAAACACTGGGTCGAATAAAACCCTTACCCAACAACTCCTGCAACTGATCCTTCAAGTCCTTCAACTCAGGAGGAGCCATGAGATATGGAGGAATGGAAATGGGCTGAGTGCCCGACAATAGATCAATGCCAAAATTGATATCTCTATCGGTGGCATGCCCAGAAGATCAGCTAGAAACACATCGGGGAAATCCCGTACCACTGGAATTGAATCAACAGAAGGGGTGTCAACACTGACATCTCTCATATAAGCTAAATACGCAGCACACCCCTTGTCCACCATACGTTGAGCTTTAAGGAAAGAAATAACCCTGTTGTGAATATGATCTAAGGTACCACTCCGCTCAATACGTGGAATACCTGGCATAGCCAGCGTCACGGTGTTGGCGTGACAATCAAGAATAGCATGATATGGAGACAACCAGTCCATGCCCAGAATAATATCAAAGTCAACCATACCGAGTAATAATAGATCGACCCTGGTCTCAAAACCACGAATAGTAACCAAACACGATCGGTACTCGCGGTCCACAACAAGAGAATCTCCCACAAGAGTATAAACATAAACGGGGGCACTCAAAGAATCNAGAATCTCCCACAGGAGTAGAAACATAAACGGGGGCACTCAAAGAATCCCGAGGCACACCCAAATGCGAAGCAAAATAAGAGGACACATATGAATAAGTAGTGCCGGGATCAAATAGAACCGATGCCTCTCTGTGACAAACCAGAATAATACCTGTGATGACAGAATCAGAGGCAACCGCCTCGGTGCAAGCATGAATGCAATAATATCTATCCCGACCCCTCTCACGAGGGCGACCTCTATCTCCCCGACCTCCGCCCCTGGCTGGATGGGCATGTGGGGTAGCAGTGGGAGCTGGAACCATAGGCTGAGAACTATGAGAAGCACGCTGTCGCTGAGCAGTCTGTGAAGACGCACCCCTACCAAGTCAGGGGAACTCCCTAACCACGTGACATGTATCGCCACACTCGAAGTAAGCTCTAGGAGGACGTGGTGGCTGTGACTGACTGGAGCTAGGTCCGCTGGACTGACCTCTAGAGGTACCCCGCGCAGGAGGCGCGCTAGAAACTGGAGGCACATAATAAGGCTCTTGAGGTGCTGGTGGAGCTGGAGTACTACCGGCTGCTGGCAAGGCTGAATGAACAGGGCGACCGGAATAGCCCCTTCCATAACGACCGACTGATGAAGTACGGGCGCCAGAGTAGTGACCCGACTCTCGAGACCTCTTGGCCTCCCTCTCCCCTCACTCCCTGGAGAGCATACCCTCAATCTGCCTAGAAATGCTCACTACCTGCTAGTAAAGAATATCCATCTCTAACTCTCGAGCCATGCTGGAACGGATGGGAGGAATAGGACCCTCGATAAACCTCTGAACTCTCTCCCGAACTGTGGCGACCAAAGCCGGTGCATATCTGGCCAGCCTGGTGTAACGGATGGCATACTCTAAGACTGTCATAGCACCCTGGCGCAAATGCTCAAACTCTGCGTGCCATGAATCCCTGAGGCTCTGGGGAACAAACTCCCTCATAAACATGTCTGAGAATTGGGTCCAAGTCAGTGAGGCAGACTCGACTGGACTGTCCAACTCATAAGTACACCCCCAATCATAGGCAACTCCCCAAAGCTAAAAGGCGGTGAAAGAAACCCCACTAGACTCCACTATGCCCATAGTACGAAGAATGCGATGACACTCCTCCAAGAATCCCAAGGCGTCATCTGAAGCTAGGCCACTGAACACTGGGGGATCATATTTCTTGAACCTCTCTAGCCTGCGCTGCTCGTCCTCTGAGACAGCTGACCCATCCCCGGGCTGTACTGGTGCTGCAGGCGGTACAGGAATAACCTCTGGAACCTGCTCCATCGGCACTCTCTACTCTGGAGTGCGGGCTGCGGGAGTCTGGGCCCCTCCCCCGGCCTGAGATATGGCTGCAGCGAGGGGAAGCATCCCCGCCTGAGCTAAAGTAGTATACATGCTCATGAACTGAGCTAGGGTCTCCTGGAGCGCTGGAGTAGTAGTAGCCGTAGTAGGTGTACCAGGTTCCTGTGCTCCAATTGGATCTGCTGGTGGTACCTCAGTGGCAACGCGCACGGGTGCTGTGGCTGCACCTTGGGCGCGTCTCGACCTCTACCCTGGCCCCGGCTTCTGACGGCGGCAGCAGGGGGCGCAGGTGCCTGGTCCTCTGGTGTAGCACATGTCCTCACCATCTGTGAGATAATAGAAGACAGAAGTTTAGAATTGGTGTCAAAATATCGCATGACAAGGAATTCAAAAGAAATGAAGATTTTCCTAAACAGTTACATAGCCTCTCATAGATAAATACGGACGTCTCTGTACCGGTCAACGAGACTCTAATAAACTGGCCTGTGTCCCGTGACTCCTGTGAACCTAGAGCTCTAATACCAACTTGTCACGACCCTAGTTCACCAATTGTGAACACGTCATGACGATACCTAGTCTTCACGACCAGGTAAGCCTAACACATTGCGGAAGTAACAACATTTGCGAAATTTGAAATCAAAAGTTAAATAACATGAGTAATGTAAATAGTTGCCGCCTAACACATACACTTTAATACTTTAAATTCTGAAACCATCCCAAATACCCGGAAACCCACGGGGAACACAGGCTAAGAATAATACATAACACTGCTCTAATCACTCGGAAAGTCTATAACCAGGAGGAACATAATATCATCTAGCTAACTAAAGGGTAGAGTGAGAGGGAGACTCTCCAGTCTGCGGACGCAGCAGATATACCTCAAGTCTCCGAAATGCTCCCTGCAACTAGTGATAATGCACCTTCGTAGAGGTACCTGGATCTGCACATGAAAAACATGCGCAAAAGAGGTGTGAGTACACCACAGCGGTACTCTGTAAGTGCCAAGCCTAACCTCGGTTGGGTAGTGACGAGGAAAGGCCAGGGCCCTACTAAGGCAAAAATAATATAGCAGCAAAAATATTAACAGTGTAGAAATCTGACGAAACAAATGAACGCAGCAGTGTAATAAGACAGCTCAATGAAATAATAATACTACAAAGACAGAACAGAAACGCAGAGTAAACACAGCTAAATTGCAACAAGAATGCCAACGAGGGTCTCCCAGGATACCGTCCTGTAGCCCTTTCCTCAACTGTCCAATGGATCTCTCGGGATACCGTCCCGTCGTCCAACTCTCATATCAATATCAAAGGATCTCCCGGGATACCGTCCCGTAGTCCAATCATCAATGTGTAGGGGATCTCTCGGGACACCGTCCCGTAGTCCCAAAATAAAAGTGCTGGGGGATCTCCCGGGATACCGTCCCGTAGTCCCAAAATAAAAGTGCAGTGGAATCTCCCGGGAATCGAACCCGTAGTCCCAAAGTAAACAAACAAGGGGGAGCTCCCGGAATCCCACATCCGTAGTCCCAATGTAAATGCGCAACCCATAGTCCAAAAGTAATACTGGCCTAACGTGCTCCACGTAATCACAGTTATGGCAATTTAAGCAATTAGGCAATTTGGATCAATTAGACATGCTCTTCTACACTAGCACATGCTATAATAGCAAGTAGGATAAAGCAAATATGAAAGAAAATCGAGTTCAAGTATTTAAGTAAAAATTCGGGTTTCAACAATTAGCTCAAGTACGCACCCGTCACCTCATGTACAAGGCATCCAATTACAAATTATCACATCCTAAGGGACGAAGTCCCCCACACAAGGTTAGCCAAGCCACATACCTCGAACCGGTGCAAAATCAACTAAGGAACGATGCCTTTGCCACGATTATCCAACTCCAAATGGCCCAAATCTATTTAATTCAATTACATATCGTAAATAATATTGTAAACAACTGATTCCACTACAAAAATTAAAGCTAGGGCGCGAAAGTAGGTAAAATGACCAAAATGCCCCTCCATCCAACGTCTCGGAATCGAATAATTTTCACATTTTCAGAACCTTCGTAGTATCACGAGTCTAACCATATAAAAATCTCCCAAATCGGAGGTCAAATTCCCCCTAAAAACACAATAATTAAGTCTAAGAAGTTTCACCCATTTTTCTCAATTTTAGACCTTGAATTTGAATTCTAATGATTGATTTAACTAGTAAATGATGAAATATAACTAGAAAAGATCAAAGCAACGTTATCCAATGATCTTCTCTTCAAAATCCACTCAAAATCATCTTCTACCGAGCTCTCAATTGATTTTTACACTTTTGAAATAAACCCTCAGATTTTTCCTTTAACAGAATAGTGGTTTCCGCTCTTGCGGACCAGGAACCGCTTCTGCGGTCCCACTTTTGCGGAAGAAATAACCACTTTTGCGGTTCAACTAATAGGACCAAAGTCCGCTTCTGCGGACCAGTAACCGTATTTGTGGTTCCGCTTATGCGGAAAGGAGACCGCTTCTGCGGTTCTCCTAAGGTGGGGCCAATTCCACTTATACGGTGACATAGCCGCTTATGCGGTGCCGCTTCTGTGGTTCCCAAGCCGCAGAAGCAAAAATACCAGAAGAAATAATATGAGCTGCAATCAAACTTAGATATTTACCCCGTTAGCCATTCGAAATCATCCCGAGGCCCCCGGGACCTCAACAAAAAGCATCAATACCACCTGATACCTTATTCAAACTTGTACCAATCCTCAAAACATCTCAAACAAGACCGGAAACCCGATTAAATCAAGGATTCAAGCCTAAGATTTTCAAATTCATCCAAAATACGCTTTAGATAAAAAACCTAACCCAACCTCATCCGAAGACCTGAAATTTTGCACACGCATCCCAAATGACATGACGGAGCTACAGCAACTTCCGGAATTCAAATCTGACCCTCGGATCAAAAACTCACTATCGGACCGGAAATTTCAAAAATTCAAACTTCTGCATTTCAAGACTAAATGCGTTACGGACCTCCAAATTACATTTCGAACACGCTTCCAACCCCGAAATCACCTAACGGAGCTAACGAAACCATCAGATTTCCATTCCGAGGTCGTCTTCACACTGTTCTGACTATGGACCATTTTCCAACTCTTGAGATCTCATTTAGGGACTAAGTGTCCCAAAACACTCCGAATCCTAATACCGAACGTCCAGGCAAACCAAAATAGCAGAAATGAGCTAAGGGAAAGCAATTAATGGGGGATGGTGGCTTAAATTCCAAAAATGATCGGCCGGGTCGTTACAGGTTCCAAGTTTGAAATTTTATTTTATTTATTGATTTTTTTATTTTTTTATTTTAGTTTTATTTGTTAATTTGATTAACATGGCATCATGGAATTATGAAAATTTAGATGTTTGTAATTCTTCTTTTAATCATCCTTATGCATATTGTGAACAAAACCACTCAGGGCAAAATTTTCAAAATATTCCCGAGAGCGTGTTTTGTGCACCAACTCAATCTTATGTGTGGAATGTGTGTGATATGTGTCGTGGTCAAGATGGTCACTTTCACGGTTGTGCTTATATTTCTTACCTTCCCGCAACCCCTTACTTTGATGGTTCTTCTTTTTCTGGTGAAGTTAATAGGAGCAAAGAACCCAGGTATGAGGACCTGAAAGAGATTTTGAGGATGTCGATGTTGCAGAAGAGATACTAGAGTCAACTAAGTATATTGAGGATACATATTTAGTTGACTCTATTGTCATTAGTGTTGAGAATGTAGACAGTCCCAATGTTTATGTAGTTGAGCGCATTGGTCCTCACTCCAAGCATTTTTATACATTGTGTTTAGATGATGATATGGAAATAGAGTCGTCTGAGCCATTTGAGGAGTCAAAGAATGAGGAATAAAGTGCTTACATTCTGGAATTCTTCTTGCTAGAAAGTCGGGATTACACACCTCATCTAAAGGCAATGAAGTGCATAATACTACATTATTTTATTGGGCCAGTCAGATTCGTTCCACCACCCCAGGAGCATGATCATAGAGCAGAATCAAAACTTGGGGTTTGATTCATAAGTTCAAAATGGAGGCAGAAAGTAATTCACGTCGTGCCGTGACGTTAAATCAAGCGCTTGTTGGGAGGCAACCCAGCTTCATTGCTTTCTTATATTTATTTTTTTATTTTTTTTATTTTTTTATTATATTATTTTTGTAGTGTCAATTTTTTTATTTTCTAGGAGCATGGAAAATATAGGTATTGGAAGGATGCAACAGCAAACCAAATGGTTGGAACTAAGTGTGAGGTACCCACACAAAGGACCATGCTTGGGAGAAGTCTGAGTACCTACGAGCTGTTAATGCTTCGGCCTTTGGCCTACGAGGGAGTTTATTTTACCCTCTTATTAGTATGGTGTGAATTGGGGACAATGCACAATTTTAAGTGTGGGGTGAGGAGAATGTCTAGGTGACTTTCTATGCAATTTTAGTTGTGTTAGTTTAATTGAATAATTTTTTTTAAATACTTTTTTTTTGAAAAAACAGGAAAAAAAGGATTGGACTTTCACGACGATGGATCTATTAGACAATTTTCTTGAGGGTTTTAAGTCTAAAGAAAAAAAATAAAACAAAAAAATTTTCTTTTGTTAGGGAGTGTAGCAAGTACCCCTTGGTTTTTCTTTAAACCACGGTTCTTTTCCAAGGGGTTTTGTTTGAACCGGGTGTAGGTAATTTTTTTTTAGGAATATGAGCCATTGTGTTATGTTTTGAATTGAAGGTTTATCTCTTGACTTTGTTATGCCTTGAGAATACTTAGTACCTTTGTTGTGACGCTTAGGCTCAATTTTTGAATCTTGTAGAAGTACCTTAAATTGTATGATCTTAACTTTGCTTAACTGCTTTGACTAGAGTGTCTATGAAACAATTCCTGAGTGAGTTATTTGCCATGTGTGTGTAAGGATTTGTCATATTTTGTGCATTGCATTTGATGCCTAGAACTTGCCCAGTGTGTTTGCGAAGCAAAATAGTAGTTTTGTTCAATCTTGGAAGTGATATAGGCGTTTCTTTGTTGAGCTGGATTTGTATATTTACCCACCTAATTGTTATGTATCTTAGTTAACCTCTTTGAGCCTATAATCCTTTTTCTTTGGCAACCACATTACAAGCCTTACCCATTTGTTTGAATTAACTATCTATTTGAACCTTTTCACCTCTCATGAGCACTTGAATTGTTATGTACTTTGTAAAAGTTAAAGTGTCGGGTGGTTGATCTGGCTTTTGAGTGGAACTAATTTAATAAGGAGAAAGATGCACTGTTTTGAAAAAGGAAGAGCCACTTGAATTGAAAACAAAATAGTTGGATTGTTGTGAAAAAAAAAATTCTTGATAAGTGGTGGCTCTTGACGTAAGTGTACTTAAAGAAGTATGGGGTAATATACATTGATGTGAAGGTGGAGTTTGGTTTTACATAAGTATGTGGTTTGAATATTAAAGTATATGTATTAAAGTGCTTAGGGAGGTGTAGTCACTGTTATATCTAAATGTATCCTACCCGTCCCATAGCCTACATTACAACCAAGTAAAGTCCTAATTAATCCTAGATTGAATGAGCTTGATTAGTGGAGTAGTACACTACGGGCAAGCTTATGGTGCATTTTTTGTGGCATATGAATGTTATTTCTTAGAGTGAGTGAATTCTTTATATGTGAGTTCCTAATATTCGTAAATTTTATTATGTGAAGGTACTCTCTTTTGTTGTGTGAGGGAACTTGAGTCATGAAGGAAAGGTAATGTCAGTGAACTCTATGTTAGAGTAAGTAGGTGAGTTGTGAATAATGCGTGGTACTTGTGAGTCAAATCTGGAGGTGAAGATGTTAGGCTTTTGTGCTGAGTCTATTTTCAATACTCTTGGTGTGATGAGTTAGGAGAATTGTTTAAAAAGGCTGTGTCTATAAAAAAATGTAGTTTGATTTCTCGAGGATGAGCAATGGTTTAAATGTGGGGTGTTGATGATAGGCTATAATTACGTATTTTAGTCGATTATTACACTCTAATTTACTAAAATTTATTTGAGTTTGCAGTTTAATCGATAGTGTTTTGCACTAACAGTGTATTTTATGCCTTGTAGGAGTGATTCCGAGGTATATAGATGTTATGGAATGAATTCAAGTGATTTGGATCTTTGAAGCCTGAGTAAAATCCCAAGGAATTAAGTCGGGATCGTATTTGGGGGTCAAATTTGATAATTAAGTACGAACGAAGACTCGAATAGGCATACTGCATACTATCTAGTAAAATAAATATAACCTTTAGCTCATAACTTCATTTGTGCTCCACAATATATGGTTCGAAAGCTAACTCAAAGGTCTACAATGTTCGTGTTTCAAATTGTTCAAAATTCCAAACAGAACAAGGTAAAAACCCACGGTTACGGTAGGACCGCGGCAGAACACTGCTGCATATTCTGAAGGCCACTCTGCCCGCGGTCCTGGCGTAACTGCGGCAGGAAGCGTAAATTTCAGGGACCAAGGTGCAAAACATGGGCTTTTAAGCCCTAAACTCTATATTAAATGAAGTAATCCTACCAAAAGACGGTGGATACACTACTTTATGGTTAGACAACACCCTTGGAGGCAAGAACACACGAGGAGCATGGCGGGGAATTATTCTACGAGTTTTTCCTTCCTCTTCCTATTTTTTGATTGTTGGTTATGACTTTAAGTATTGTAGTTTTACATACCATTATGAATAACTAATTTGTTATCTAGAGTTTTGATAGAACCTTTTGTCGGATAAATTTTTGTTATGTTTTTATATAATTGAGCCATAGCTTTTCTCTATTTGTTCAACTACGTTTATATTGTGGTTGGTTGAAAAGCTCTCAATTAGCTGTGCCTCTTTATTATGCATAACTTGAGGGAGAGTGCATATTTAGGTAATTATTAAACAACACCACTCCCAAAGTATATGAGGGATCAATAACCGAGGGTTTAAAGGCAGGATTAGGGATAACGAAGCCTTTGTGCGATCAGAAGTGAGCTGTGTAAAAAGACAGCTAGCGTAGCTCGGGAGAGTGTATCTAGTAAATTGTCGTAATTACTCAGAAGAGATTTACGGTAATAAGAGTGCTCATGATCGGTAGAGAATACTTAGACGAAATTATAGAAGACATAGTGGGAAGGATTCCGATAATAGGGGAAATCATAACTCTATACCTCTTTAATCGTTTCTCTAACCCTCAGTATTGTTAGTTGCTAATTTACTATTTTAATTAGTTATTTAATTAGTTAAATGCAAGAATCTAAATATCTATAAGTTAGGAATTGTTCAAGCTTGTCTTCTTGGTGATAGTGAACAGCTGCAGCTAAACCTTAGTTCTCTGTGGGATAAGACTTCGGACTTGTAAACCGGATTATATTTGTAATTGACCGCATTTTCCTTTTTATAAGGCATAGTTGTGCGTGGTCAAATTTTGGCGCCGTTGCCGGGGAACTAACGGTGTAGTTGTAGGCGTACATATTTCTAGGTTTCAAGTTAGAACTTTTATTTTATTATTTGTTTTTTTTATTTTTTTATTTTAGTTTTATTTGTTTATTTGATTAATATGGCATGATGGAATTATGAGAATTTAGATGTTGGTAATTCTAATTTTAATCCTCCTTATGCATATTGTGAAGAAAACCACTCAGGGCAAAATTATCAAAATATTCCCGAGAGCGTGTTTTGTGCACCAACTCAATCTTATGTGTGGAATGTGTGTGATATTTGTGGTGGTCAAGATGGTCACTTTCACGGTTGTGCTTATATTTATTACCTTCCCCCAACCCCTTACTTTGATGATTCTTCTTTTTCTGGTGAAGTTAATAGGAGCAAAGAACCCAGGTATGAGAACCTGAAAGAGATCATGCTAAAGTGCCTTACGAAACCATATTATGAGATACAACTGCGGCTACAAAGGCAAGGGGCAATTATTCAAAACTTGGAGGCTCAAGCGAATAAATTAATTGAACCTGGTAAAGCGCAACAAGTTGACATTGTAGATTATAGCCAATATAAGCAAGAAAGGGCTGTAGAAATTGCCATATTACTGGAGGATTTAAGAAAATACGAGGATGAGCTAGAGGAGGAGGTTAGAGTAGAACACAAACAATCAATCGCACTAGATTTTGAGAATGTTGATGTTGTAGAAGAGATACTAGAGTCAACCAAGGATATTGAGGATACATATTTAGTTGACTCTATTGTCATTAGTGTTGAGAATGTAGAAAGTCCCAATGTTCATGTAGTTGAGCGCATTGGTCCTCACTCCAAGAATTTTTCCACATTGTGTTTAGATGATGATATGGAAATAGAGTCGTCTAAGCCATTTGAGTAGTCAAAGAATGAGGAACAAAGTGCAAACATTCTGGAATTCTTCATGCCAGAAAGTCGGGATTACACACCTCATCTAAAGGCCAAGAAGTGCAGAATACTACATTATTTTATTGGGCCGGTCATATACGTTCCACCACCCCAGGAACATGATCATAGAGCTGAATCAAAACATGGGGTCCGATTCATAAGTTCAAAGTGGAGGCAAAAAGTAATTCACGTCGTGCCGTGACGTTAAATCAAGCGCTTGTTGGGAGGCAACCCAGCTTCATTACTTTCTTTTATTTATTTATTTATTTTTTTAATTGTATTATTTTTATATTTTCAATTTTTTATTTTCTAGGAACATGGAAAGCATAGGTATAGGAAGGATGCAACAGCAAAGCAAATGGCTGGAACTAAGTGTGAGGTACCCGTACAAAGTACCAAGCATGGGAGAAGTCTGAGTACGCCACGATCTGTTAATGCTTCAGCCTTTGGCATACCATGGAATTTCTTTTACCCTCTTATTAGTATCATGTGCATTGGGGAAAATGTACAATTTTAAGTGTGGGGTGAGGAGATTGTCTGGGTGACTTTCTATGCTATTTTAGTTGTGTTAGTTTAATTGAATAATTTTTTTTTATTTTTTTAAGAAAAAATGAAAAAAAGGATTGGACTTTTCCCGAAGATGGATTTATTAGATAATTTTCTTGAGGGATTTATGTCTGAAGAAAAACAAATAAAACAAAAAGATTTTCTTCTGTTAGGGAGTGTAACAATTACCCCTTGGTTTTTCTTTAAACCACGATTCTTTTCCAAGGGTTTTGTTTGAACCGGGTGTAGTTAGTTTTTTTTCTAGGAATAGGAGCCATTGTGTTGTGTTTTTAATTGAAGCAATATCTCTTGACTTTGTTATGCCTTGAGAATACTTAGTACTTTGGTTGTGACGCTTAGGCTCAATATTTGACTCTTGTAGAAGTACCTTAAATTGTATGATCTTAACTTTGCTTAACTGCTTTGACTAGAGTGTCTATGAAACCAATCCTGAGTGAGTTATGTGCCATGTGTGTGTAAGGATTTGTTATATTCTGTGCATTGCATTTGATGCCTAGAACTTGCCCCGTGTGTTTGCAAAGCGAAATAGTAGTTTTGTTATATCTTGGAAGTGATATAGGCGTTTCTTTGTTGAGCTGGATATGCATATTTTACCAACCTAATTGTTATGTATCTTAGTTAACCTCTTTGAGCCTATAATCTTTTTTCCTTGGCAACCACATTACAAGCCTTACCCATTTGTTTGAATTAACCATCTATTTGAACCTTTTCACCTCTCATGCACACTTGAATTGTTATGAACTTTTTAAAAGTTAAAGTGTGGGGTGGTTTATTTGGCTTTGGAGTGGAACTAATTGAATAAGGAGAAAGGTGCACTGTTTTGAAAAAGGAAGAGCCACTTGAATTGAAAACAAAATAGTTGGACTGTTGTGGAAAAAAAAATTCCTTGATAAGTGGTGGCTCTTGACGTAAGTGTGCTTAAAGAAGTATGGGGTAATATACATAGATGTGAAAGTGGAGTTTGGTTTGACATAAGTATGGGGTTTGAATGTTAAAGTATATGTATTAAAGTGCTTAGGGAGGTATAGTCACTGTTATATCTAAATGTATCCTACCCGTCTCTTAGCCTACATTTCAACCAAATAAAGTCGTAATTGATCCTAGATTGAATGAGCTCGATTAGTGGAGAAGTACACTACGGGCAAGCTTATGGTGCATCTTTGTGTCATATGAATGTTATTTCTGAGAGTGAGTAAATTTTTTCTATCTTGAGTTCCTAAAGGTTCGTAAATTTTATTGTGTGGAACTACTCTCTTTTGTTGTGTGAGGGCACTTGAGTCATGAAGGAAAGGTAATGTCAGTGACCTCTATGTTAGAGTAAGTAGGTGAGTTGTGAATAATGTGTGGTACTTTCGAGTCAAATCTTGAGGTGAAGAAGTTACGCTTTTGTGCTGAGTCTATTTTCAATACTCTTGGTGTGATGAGTTAGGAGAATTGTTTAAAAAGGTCGTGTCTATAAAAAGTGTAGTTTGATTGCTCGAGGATGAGAAATGGTTTAGGTATGGGGCATTGATGATAGGCTATAATTAAGTGTAGTTTGATTGCTCGAGGATGAGAAATGGTTTAGGTATGGGGCATTGATGATAGGCTATAATTATGAATTTTAGTCGATTATTACACTCTAATATACTGCACTTTAGTTGACTTTGCACTTTAATCGCTAGTGTTTTGCACTAACAGTGTATTTTATGCCTTGTAGGAGTGATTCCGAGCTATATAGACATTATGGAATGAATTCAAGTGATTTGGAGCTTTGAAGTCTGATTAAAAGCCCAAAAAATTAAGCCGGGATCGTATTCGGGGGTCAACTTTGATAATTAAGTACGAACGAAGACTCGAGGAAGCATATTGCGCACTATCTAGTAAAATAGACATAACCTTTTACTCAGAATTCTATTTGGGATCAAAAATATATGGTTCGAAAAATAACTCAAAGGGCTACAATGTTCATGTTTTACGTTTTTCCAAATTCCAAACGGAAAAGGGAGGAAACCCACGGTTACGGTAGGACCGCGACAGAACACTGCTACAGATTCCGAAGGCCACTCTGGCCGCGGTCCTGGCGTAACCGCGGTAGGAAGCACAAATTTCAGGGACCAAAGTTCAAAAAACGGTATTTTAAGCCCTAAATCCTTTATTAAACGAAGGAAGACGGCCAAAAGAAGGGGAAAACACTACTTTAGGGTTAGACAACACCCTTGGAGGCAAGAACACGCGAGGAGCAAGGTGGGGAATTCTTCTACGAGTTTTTCCTTCCTCTTCCTATTTTTCATTGTTGGTTATGACTTTTAGTATTGTAGTTTTACATACCATTATGAATTGGTAATTTGTTATCTAGAGTTTTGATAGAACCTTTTGTAGGATAAATGTTTGTTATGTTTTTTTATAATTGAGCCATAGCTTTTCTCTATTTGTTCAACTACGTTTATATTGTGGTTGGTTGAAGAGCTCTCAATTAGCTATGCCTATTTAGTATGTATAACTCGGTAGAGAGTGCATATTTATGTAATTGTTAAACAACACCACTCCCAAAGTATATGAGGGATCAATAATCGAGGGTTTGAAGGCGGGATTAGGGATAACGAATTCTTGGGTGCGATCTTGAATGAGCTGTATTAAAAGCCAGCTAGCGTAGCTCGGAAGAGATTTACCGTAATAAGAGTGCTCATGATCGGTAGATAATACTGAGGCGAAATTATAGAAAACATAGCGGGAAGGATTCCGACAATAGGGGAAATCATAACTCTAGACGTCCTTAACCTTTTCTCTAACCCTCATTATCGTTAGTTGTTAATTTACTATTTTATTTCGTTAGTTAATTAATTAAATGTAAGAATCTAAATATCTATAAGTTAGGAATTATTCAAGCTTGTCTTCTTGGTGATAGTGAACAGTTGTAGCTAAACCTTAGTTCTCTATGGGATTCGACTCCGGACATGTAAATCGGATTATATTTGCAATGATTGCATTATCCTTTTTATAAGGCATAGTTGGCCGTGATTAGTGGCCGTTTTAATGAGAACGCGAAGGCTTGAGGATCTAAAGCTCCATGAACGCGGAGGCCACTTGGGCCTGACCCATCGCGAACGCGGCAGGCCCATCGACAATGCGATGAAGGCCTGCCCAGTCTTTTTAAAACAGATTTAGAAATGGACAGAACTTATATTATTCATATTTTCAAACTACAAAGACCTAGAGGCAATTTTCTTTACACAAATTCATTCCCAAAGTATTGGTAATCAATTCTAAACTCTACTCTTTCAATTACCCAACGTTTCTCATCACTTTTAAATCAAAAATCAAGATTTTTCATGGTAGAATTAGGGATTTTGGGTAGAATTAAGGCTTTTTGAATAATTGGAATTTAGACCTCAATTTGGAGTTGGATTTCGAAATTAAATGCATATTCGGGCTCGTGGGTGAATGGGTTATCGGATTTTTGTCCGAGCCTCGAGTTTTGACCAAGCGGGCCCGGGGTCAATTTTTGACTTTTTGGGAAAAATAATAGAAAAGCTATAATTAAGCATTGGGTATGAATTCTTGACGGGTTTTCAATGTCTTTGCCTTATGCTTCTTATGTTTTGATGATCTAACAAACTTATTATGAAGAACCAGATAGAGAATCTGACCCATGTGGTATATATTTCAAATGAATAATGTCCAATCTGATCTCTAGCAAATGAATAAACAACCACAAGGAGGAACACAACAGGGACCTGGTGACCTGGTCCCTTAGGGTTCTCCGACAGAAGTACAAGTCAGTGACTGTGCACAATTATTACAAAGAAGAACACAAAATGGACCTGCTCCCTTAGGGTTCTCTGACAGAAGTACAAGTCAACTTTACAGCTGGAACGTAACATCAGAAAGTAACTATTTCGCAACTGTTAGAAAAGAGGAACACAACAGGGACATGGTCCCTTAGTGTTCTCTGACAGAAGTACAAGTCAACTATATAGCTGGAATGCAACTGCACAAAAGTGACTATGCAGCAGACATTGCAACAGTCACTTCTCATTGGGAAGAAGCGTGTACCAAGAGTTGACATCCCATCCATTGTGATATCTTTTTTAGTATAACAACCTGGTGCAAGGCATAAGATATTCACTTGTGTATTCAGTGATATTATCTCAAGCATAATAGTGTTCATCTAACATCGAAGTCACTGGTCTGTCAAGAACAAGAAGACAACTCCACTAAGGATCAGTTTCATAATGAGTCTATGTGTATCCGTAGTTGAATTGTAATCTTGTTATTTGTTCTTCATTGTATCTCCTATCTTGCTTTCTTAGAAGCTTTGTCTCAAGAAAACCAAAAATCTGTGAACTTCAGAGTTTATGTTGTGGCTAGGTTTAGTCATAAGTTTAAAGTCTTTGTAACTAGATAAGTCACAAAGTGGCTTATGGTGAGAGTATCACAAGTTAGTTAAAGTCTTTGTGATAGAGTTATTACAAAGTGGCTTGTAATAGTGTGATTGCAAGTTAGTGAATTAAAAGCCTACAAGTGTAGGTCGTGTTTTTTTACCCCTTGTGTGGGGTTTTTCCACGTAAAAATCTCTTGTCTTCTTTACTTACAGTTTTATTAGCACTTTCAGCGTAACCTCACAGAGGACCAGATACTCTACTATTTGGTGGACTCATACAAACTAACAATTGGTATCAGAGCAGGTTCTTTCTAAGAGGTAAACACCTTGAAAAGATCTCAATACCAAACTTTAAGGAAGGACAATCAACTACAGTCCTCCTAGATTCAATGGTCAGTACTACGGCTGGTAGAAGAATTGCATGCACGATTTTATAAAGGCCGAAGATTCAGAACTATGGGACATCATTTGTGATGTTCCACATGTTCCTATGAAGAAGCTTGAAGAAACGGAACCAATGGTGCCGAAAGACAGAAAGGAGTACAGTGATATTGACAGAAAAGCTATAGAAAAAAACTATCGTGCTAAAAAAATCTTGGTATGTGGTATAGGACTCGATGAGTACAACAGAGTCTCAGCTCGTGATATTGCCAAAGAAATATAGGAAGCGTGGAAAACCACACACGAAGGAACTACTCACGCTAAGCAATCCAAGATTCACATGCTCACCTCAGACTATGATCTCTTCAGGATGAAGGATGATGAGTCTATACAGGATATGCACACCAAATTCACATCTATCATAAATGAGCTTCATTCACTTGGAGATGTTATTGCCAGAAACAAGCTTGTAAGAAAAATCCTTAGTGTTCTACCTGGTTCTTGGGAAAGTAAGGAAAATACCATCACTGATGCTAAAGATCTACAAACTCTAACCATGGATGACCTGATTGGCAATCTGAAGACATACGAGATGAAAATAAAGAAAGAAATGAAAGAAGGAAATGAACCTTGTACTCAAGGCTAAAAGCAGTGACTCGAGTGAAGAAGATAGTGATATGGCCTATCTTACTAAAAGATTTCAAAAGATAGTTCGAAGGAATAGTGGTATACCAAAGAGGGTAAGTTCAAGTAAAGTAAAGAGCAATGATCTCTGTCACAGGTGTGGAAAGATAGGGCATTTCATCAAAGACTGTCCACTTGTGAAACAGGAGCAATACAAACAAAACCCTAACAAAGAAGGAAAAAGGAACCTGGTTCCAGACAAATAATTCAGTCAAAAAAAGTACAACTAACAATATTGTGAAGCAGGATCTTGCCGCTTGGGGAGACTCCTCTAGTGAATTAGAAAGGGAACCAAATGCAGAAAACAATTCCATGATGGCAGTGGAAACTGAAGCAACAAAGTATGATTCACTGTTCACGCTGATGGCTTAGTCTGATGATGATGATAAGGTAAATTTCAGGAATGTTCAAAGAAATGTGAAATCCTATTCTTCTAAGAAGTTAAGGTCATTAGCAAATGTTTTAATTGATGCTTATTATATCCTTGACAATTAAGGAGATCCTGACCAAAGAACTAGGAGAAGCAACAATCTAGAGATGATCTGGTGGCTTGTGTAGTGGACCTAAATAAGACCATAGGTAATCTTGAAAAAAAAAAGCCTTGAATGAAAAGAATAACTACTGTGGAAAATGAGAGAGATGACATGATGGTAGTAGTTGTTGACTTGAAGCAAAACAATTGAAGGTTTTAGCAACAAGAAACACACCTTAGAAGAAAAAATTACAACTACTGAGCAAGAGAGGGATGACTTTTTAGTGATAATTATTAATCTATAGGAAACCATTTAGGGACTCAATAGAGAACATAGGAATATGAGTCTTGGGAAAGGGAAGGATGTAGATAACGAGGCACACACCAAGCTTGAAAAAAAAATTAACTGATTTGAAAACTAGTCTACGTGGTAAACTTGAGAAGAATCGGCAACTTCAAGTTGAATTGGAGAAAGTAAGAATTGATATTGAGAAAAATCTGAAGTGGACCTGGTCCTCAGATGTTGTCACTGCCATGTATTTTAACAATAGTGGAAACATGCAGGGCATCGGGTTCCAAAGTGAGAAAACTCTTTACAATCCTCACAACAAGTACATCATTGTCACTGATAACTAGATGTGTACCCACTGTGAGAACAATGGGTACTTTAAAGAAAATTGTCAGGCCAGGGTTCAGTCTGTTTAGAAAAACAAAGTGTTTACTGACAAAGTGACTACTAACAAGGGACCAGGTACCACTCGCAATAATTGAATGTTGCCTGAATGGACTAGAATAGCCCTTATCCATCCCTTCTATCATAATAAGGGACCCAAACTATTTTGGATTCCTAAATCTAACCCATAATTTGCATGTGCAGGGAACAATGAGAGGAAACGAACTGTAATGGAACATGGACAGTGGATGCTCAACGCATGCTACTGGAAGCATCATACATCTATTCTCACCAAAAGCCTTGTAGGAAGGGAATGTATCCTTTAAAAAAAAAGAAAAAAAGGGAGAGGGTACATTATCGATGTTTGTAAAGCTAAAAAGGTTCTTTGACACTCAATTGGGAACGTGTACTATGTGAATGACCTGAAGTTCAGTCTCCTGAGTGTTTCTCACATATGTGATAGAGGGAATAAAGTAGAGCTCTTATCAAAAGTGTGCACAGTCACCAATCTGGTAACTGGCCAAGTGGTCTTAGTGGCCAAAGGAAACAAGAACATCTACTTTAATGACTATGAATCTCCATAAGCTAGTGATATGAGATACTTGAAGTTAGCTGATGATAACTCAGAATTTTGGCATAAAAGATTGGTGCATGCAAGCTTCTCACCTCCGAATAAATTGGTTCAAAAGGACCTGGTCCGTGGTCTGCCAAACTCAAGATTCACCTGGACACTGGGTCATAGAACAAAGGATGGGACTCTCGAGGTATTAATGGTCCTTGTCAAGAAGATTCAAGTGAAGATCAAATTGAAGGGAGAATGGATCAGATTTGACCACGAGACAGAATTCAACAACACCAAAATTGATAAGCTTGTAACACAAAAAAATTGAATCACACACAACTCCCCAGCACCAAGGACTCCACAACAAAATGCTATTGCTAAAAGGAAAGAACGTAGTTCTGGAAGACATGGCATGGACAATGCTCATCAATAATGGAATCGCCAAAAATTTCTAAGCAAAAGGAATAAACACATGCACGCTACCTAGCAAACAAGTGTATGATCTTGTCCCTTCTGGAAAAGCCCGCTATGAGCTGCCAAATGGAACAAAATCAAAGGGAACTCATCTAAGGACCTTTTTGAATAAAGATGCCATGTTCTCAACAGTGGGAAGGACCAGCTTGGGAAGTTTAATTCAAAAAGGCGACAAAGGAATTCTTTTGGGATACTCCCCACAAAGCAAAGGACACAAAGTCTACAACAAAAAGGGCACACTAGGTAAAGGGAGCGTTCATGTGTTATTCAACGAGACACCTTCCTCTAACAAAGGAGGAACCAGTGATGATCAATAAAATGAACCATCTATGGTCCCTAGGAAATATCTTAGGTTTCAATTAGGAAGGCTGATATGATGTGTAAGATGAAGGAGACAAGTGAAAGAAAATGCAACATACTCTTCCACTTCTCACACGGAACCTGGTACTGAAATTACTACCAGTGAAGCTGAAGAAAGAATAAAGATACACTGTAAGACACTCCACAAGTAACAGAACAAGGAGTGCAAGGAAATCCAATTAACCTACCAAGCTCCTCTACCAAACAAACCTCAGTTCCAAACTGGAAACTCAAAAGCTCCCATCCACCCGATAACACAATCATTCCCTTTCATTCTGAACAAAGATAAGGGAACACAAATTGAATCCAAATTCATGTCCCAAGGAATTCATGTCCCTTCCAAACTGATATGTATTTCCACTCCAGAATAGAATCCAAATTCATGTCCGAAGGAATTATACTTGAAGGCTACCAAAAGAAATCATGAGTTACCTTAAGGGAACACAAAACCCGGTCCTGTATCACCCTGCAAGTGACATCTTAACATTATTGAGTATGCTGATGATTAACTATGCTGGTTATCTTGTGGATAGAAAAAGCACTTATGAAATGGTTCACTTTTCATTATCATGTCTCATATCTTGGGGCACAAGGAAGCAAAAACCAATGGCTTCGTCAATAACTGGAGCAGAATATTTCAAAACAAGAGGGCCAATCACATTGAGTTGAAGCATTAGCTTCTAAGGGTCAATATAGAGAAAAGGTTGATCTGTGGAAAATATTGCAGAATAGGAGACCAAATTCTAGATATCTTCAGCAAAGCCTTGAGTAGGGAATATTCTAGAAGAAACAAGGTGAAGCTGGGGTCATGAGAGTCTAATAGAGAACTTGATTCTCCATAAGATGGCTATGCAAAACACCTTCACGTAAAATTAGCTAAAGTGTTTTCTGACCAGGCCTAACTCACATAGATACCATTCAAAGTAAACACGCATGACGATCATAGAAGCTAAAGGTACAGATATGAACATCGAAAGAAGAGCTACTAAAACCTTTTTCAAAAATTGTTCGAGCATCAGGTTCCTGTACCACAGGTTAGTAGTAATGTGTGTTTCTCTACATGCCTTCTCAAAATGGTAACAAAATTAACTCAACTGCCACATCATCCGACTTTTCAAAGTCTGCATGACATGTCTTGTCTTTCAAATCCCTTCACCGCCTCTGCATGATAACATTTTCCCACAAACCTACCGCCATTTTCAGAACTATTCAGAACCCGTTTCTCTATCTTCTAACCATTAGTCCCTCTTCTAATAAAACTCTCTTTATCTCTTTGATCAAGTCATGAACCTTCATTTCTTCTGTATATCTGTGATCCTCTCTTCATTTCTCCTTCTCACTCTACTATTATATTGGCAATCAAACAATCGCTTCCCTCTCCCACCATTAACGCCACCCCATTTACCTTCCACTGTAAAAATCATCTACATAAATTCAGTATTCCACTCCCTCAAATACTACTGTGTCCACACCTAGTTCCTCCTCTTTTCCTATAGTTTTTCCTTTTCTGAAAATCCCTATTTCCCTTTCATATTTTGAAAACCCTATATCTCGTTGTTGCGACCAAAACACTCACGCAAGTGTACGCGATCGACAAGTAATATAGTAGCAAGTAAAGTATCGTTCCCACGAGGAATTGTGATCAACTTCTCGACTGATGTAGACTAAAACAATTATCAATTCAAGCTAAATTGTCACAAAATATATATAGAACCAATTTACAAATTACTTAATAATTAAACAATAACTCAACACAAAATTACTACAACAATTACACAATATTTTGATAACAATTCGGATAAAGATATTCCAGGGTCATGGACTTGCTAGAGATCATGCTACTATCTTAGCTTAAGATTGATTTATTAAATTATCCGGGTTATTGATTATAGGGTTAATAATACTCATAAGAATCTGTCGAGTTCTTATG
>MU702412.1:107945-139392 GCA_026770625.1 Nicotiana glauca | reverse complement strand
TCAACTGTCTCGAAGCATAGGCAATGACTTTGCCATCCTGCATCAATACTGCTCCAAGCCCAATACGGGAAGCATCACAATAGACTGTGTAAGGCCCTGAACCTGTGGGCAAAACCAATACCGGTGCTGTAGTCAGAGCTCTCTTGAGCTTCTGAAAGCTTGCCTCACACTCATCTGACCATCTGAACTGGGCACCCTTCTAGGTCAATCTGGTTATCGAGGCTGCAATAGAAGAAAATCCCTCTACGAACCGACGGTATAACCTGCTAACCCCAAGAAACTCTAAATCTCAATCACTGAAGCTGGTTGAGGCTAATTCTTAACTGCCTCAATCTTCTTCGGGTCCACCTAAATACCCTCTGCTGATACAATATGACCCAGAAATGCAACCGAACTTAACCAGAACTCGCACTTCAAAAATTTAGCATATAGCTGACTATCCCTCAGAGTCTGAAGAACCACTCTGAGGTGCTGCTCGTGCTCTTCCTTGCTGTGGGAGTATACCAAAATATCATCAATAAAGACTATCACAAATAAGTCTAGATATGGCCTGAACACTCGGTTCATCAACTCCATAAATACTACCGGGACATTGGTCAACCCAAATGACATGACTAAAAACTCATAGTGCCCATATCGAGTGCGGAATGCTGTCTTAGGGACATCAGACGCCCTAATCTTCAGCTGATGGTAGCTAGATCTCAAGTCTATCTTTGAGAACACCTTTGCTCCCTGAAGCTGGTCAAACAGATCATCAATCCTCGGTAGTGGATACTTGTTCTTTATCGTCACTTTGTTCAATTGCCGATAATCAATACACATCCGCATCGATCCATCCTTCTTCTTCACAAATAACACCGGCGCACCCCAAGAAGAAACACTAGGCCTAATAAAAACCTTCTCTAGTAAATCTTGCAACTGGTCCTTTAACTCTGGCAGGCCCTTGCGATACGGCGGAATAAAAATGGGTTGTGTGTCCGGAGCCAGATCAATACAGAAATCAATATCCCTGTTGGGCGGCATACCCGGCAGGTCTGAAGGGAAAACCTTGGGGAACTCCCGAATAATAGGAACGGAGTCAATAGAAGGAACCTCTGTGCAGGAGTCGCGAACATACGCTAGATAAGTTAAACACCCCTTCTCGATCATGCGTCGAGCCTTAACATATGAAATAACACTGCGGGTGGCATGACCTTAGGTCCCTTTCCACTCTAGTCGGGGCAATTCTGGCAAAGCCAAGGTCACGGTCTTGGCGTGACAATCTAAGATAGCATGATATGGGGACAACCAATCCATCCCTAAAATAACATCGAAATCCACCATATCTAAAAGCAGTAAATCAACATGGGTCTCAAGACCCTCAAACACAACCACACAGGAACGATGCACCCGGTCGAGTACTATGGAGTCACCCACCGGTGTAGATACATAAACAGGAATGTCCAAACCATAACTAGACGTAGCCAGGCAGGGTACAAAATAGGACAACACATATAAATATGTAGACCCAGGGTCAAATAGCACTGACACATCTCTATCACAAACCAGAATAGTACCTGTAATAACGGCATCTGACGACTTGGCCTCTGGTCTGGCTGGAAAAGCATAAAACTGAGGCTCAGCCCCACCTCCCTAAACCATGTCTCTGGGACGATCGGCTACCTACTGACCCCTACCTCTGGCGGTCCGGCCTCCACCTCTACGGTCTCCACCTCCACCTCTACAGTCTCAACCTCTACCTCTATGATCTCTACCCCCGCCCCTGGCTGGCTGGGCAGGTTGTGGGTCACCTGGTGCCTGAATCATGAGGTGAGGACCCTACTGTTGCGACTGTGTACCCCTCAGTCTCGGGAAAGCTCTCCTGATGTGACCATACTCACCACACTCATAACATCCCTCCGTACGATGAGATTGGACCTGATGACCCGAATAACCTCTACGAAAGCTCTGAAGAGGCTGTGTACTGAGGGGAGCTGGCGGTGCACTGAGCGACTGCTGATCGGAATACTGCCCACGAAATCCATGATCACCTGGAACACCTTGTGAAGCCTGGAGGGCTGACTGAAAGGGCCTGGAAGGCTGACCCCTATCATAAAATCCTGGCCTCCAGATGAGGCACCACTGAATCGACCTGAGTGACGTGGTCTCTTGTTTGACCTAAGACCACTCCCCTGTGGCAGAACCATCTCGATCCTCCGGGCCACATTGGCCGCCTCCTGAAAGGTAATGTCACTACCCACCTCTCTGGCCATCTGAAGACAAATAGGCTGAATCAAACTATCAATAAATCTCCTCACCCTCTCCCTCTCAGTGGGGAGTATGACGAGGGCATCGTGAGCTAGATCGATAAACCGGGTCTTATACTGGGTGACCATCATAGAACCCTAGTGGAGGCGCTCAAACTGCCTCTGGTAAGCATCCCTCTGAGTAATGGGAAGAAACTTCTCTAGAAACAACTCCAAAAATTGATCCTAAGTCAAAGGCGGCGACCCTGCTGGTCTGGCGAAGCAGTACTCCCTCCACCAAGTCTTGGGGGATCCAGATAGACGAAAAGCCGCAAAATCAACTCCATTGGACTCCACAATGCCCATGTTCCGAAGAACCTCATGGCAACTATATAAGAAATCCTAGGGGTCCTCAGAAGAAGCTCCGCTGAATATAGCAGTGAAGAGCTTGGTGAACCTGTCCAGCCTCCACAAGGCATCTGCGGATATAGCCGCTCCATCACTGGCATGTGCAACTACCCCCAATTGAACTGCCACAGCTTTCTGAACCGGTGGAATCCGAGTATGAGGAGCTACCTGCTCCGGAGTACGTACAACAGGAGTCTGGGCCCCTCCTCCAGCTAGGGAAGTGGCTGGTGCTACAGGAAGCAATCCTGCTCGGATGACACTCTCTATGAGGCAAACCAACTGGACCAAGGTGTCCTGAAGAACTGGGGTAGCAATAAACCCCTCTGGGACCTGAGCTGGGCCTACCGGAACTGTCTGGGCTGGGGCCGGAACCTCCTCGTCAAGGCCAACCTGAGGGTCCGCCACTGGTGTTGCTAGTGGTGGCTGGGCTCTACCCCTGACTCGGCCCCTAGCATGGCCATGTCCTCTACCCCTAGCGGGAGCTGCCTGGGGCTCGGACTGCTGATCGGTGGATGAGGAAGCACGTGTTCTCGCCATCTGCGAAAGAACAGAGTAGAAATTCAATCAGCATTGAGAAACCAAACGCACGACAAGAAAGAACAAATGAGAGATTTTTCCTAACTCAATAGACTCTGGGGAACAAGTACAGACGTCTCTGTACCTACCCCTCAGACTCTACTAAGTTTGTCCGTGAGTTGTAAGACCTATGTAACCTAGTGCTCTGATACCAACTTGTCACGACGACCCGGATTTCCCACCATCGTGATCGTGATGGCGCCTACTCGTGGTAGCTAGGCAAGACAACTTATTTACCCTTTCATTACTAGACAATTACTTTAACAGTTTACAACATCAATATAGAACATGAAATTTAACAAGAATAATAGTGAAAGTCTAATTTATAATTATGAATAACAACGCGGAACAGTCATTAATAGCCTCTACCCAAGATTTGGTGTCACAGTACTCACGAACTACTAAGAATATATTAAATACAATGGTTTGAAAGAAATATATAAGCTGTCTGTCTCGAAAACAATGAGGCAACAGTCTATAAGAGAACATAAAGAAAAGACTCCAGGCCTGCGGACGCCTGCAAGGCTACCTCGGTCTCGTGAAAATGAAAGCCTACTCCCGCACTAATGCTGCTGCTCCTCCTCAAAACCTGGACCTGTGCAAAAATGCATAGAAGTGTAGCATCAACACAACCGACCCTATATGCTGGTAAGTATCTAGCCTAACCCCAGCGAAGTAGTGACGAGGCTAGACTGGACACCACATAAACCTGTGCAGTTATGAATATACAACAAAAATCAAATACGATGCAATTATCAACATGGGAGGGGGAAACATGCTATGGGGAGATACAATATTAACAGTAGTCCCGAGTAACGAACTAAAGCAACTTAGATTCACAATGAATAAGGAATCAATACTCAATACAAGCACATGGTATCAATAATTGTTGCGGCGTGCAACCCGCTCCACAAATACCACTGTTGCGGCGTGCAATCTGACCCATAAATACCACTGTTGCAGCGTGCAACCCGACTCATATCATTGTTCATATATCATTTTTGCGACGCTCAACCCAACCCTCATATATCATTGTTGCGGCGCACAACCCGATCCTCAATGTCATTTAACAGTCTGACTTCCCAAACAATAGTCACAATTAAGGGATATAAAAATAAGCAAATATTTGACAAAGTCCCGGCAAGGGAAAGAATCCAACAAGTTCAACCAAACGTCCCGCCAAGGGAATAATCAACAACGCTTTCTCTTTCTTACTTTTATTATCTTATAACCCACTCTACTATTTTGGGCCACCGCTCCAAAGAATCAAGTAATCATATCACCGTTCACATGTTATTCACAACATATAGGAATCCTCCAATAATCACGGAGTTCACAACCAAGTCATGATAATCACATTATAAGGACTCACGGTCATGCTAGACACCAATGTATAGATACTCGTCACCATGCCTATACATCGTACTCGATCACATAGCAATTAGCAACAAGACTCAACTCATATTCCCTCAAGCTAGGGTTAAACCAAACACTTACCTCAAGCCTTGAAATCCACTTAATCCTCAACTATTGCTTTACCTCGCGGTTCCACCTCCAATTCGCTCGAATCTAATCACAAATTGTTCAATTACTTTAATAAACACTATATGAATCAATATGAATGCATAAAAAATGATTTTCCCAAGTTTTTCCCAAAAATTCCAAAAAATGCCCCTGGGCCCACGTGGTCAAAACCAAATTACCCATTCCCCCATGAATTCAAATATGTAATTTATTTTGAAATCGGACCTCAAATCGAGGTCCAACTCCCCAATTTATAGAAAACCTAGGTTCTACCCAAAACCCCCAATTTCACCCATGGAAATCCTCGATTTTAAGTGGAAAACATGTTTAATGATGTTAAAGGTTGCAAGAATTGAGTAAAAATCAACTTACAAATGATTTGGGATGAAGTTTGCCCTTGAAAAATCGCCTATAGTGTTTGGGTTTTGAAAGAATGGTGAAAAATGATGAAAATTGGACTAAGTATAAAATTTGCTGGGCTGCGAATATGGGAATTGCGAACCTTGGTTCGCAATTGCGAACCAAACAGGGCTGGGAATTGTGACATTTTAGTTTGCATTTGCGAATTTGGGTTTGGAGGGAAGGTTTCGCATTTACGAAAGAGGCATCGCATTTGTGATGGCCTACAGTCGCTTTTGCGATCACGGGCTCGCATTTACGACAGTGTCCATATTCCCCAGACTTCGCAATTGCGAAGAAATGCTCGCATTTTTGAACCTTCGCCTACCTGGGCTGGTTTCGCATTTGCGAACCAGCCTTTACATTTGCGATATCTGGCATTCACATTTGTGAACTCTGGCTTCGCATTTGCAAAAATTACAGAAGCCTTATACCAGATTTTACAAAAATGAGAAATGCAATCCGATGCCTATCCAAAACTCACTCGAGCCCTCGGGGCTCCAAACCAAACATGCACACAACCTCAAAAACATCCTACGAACTTACTCGTGCGATCAAATCGCCAAAATAACATCAACATCAATGAATCAAGCCTCAAAATCATCATTTTCATTTCAAACTTCATTAACTTCCAACTTTAGATATCTAAGTCTGAAACACGTCAAATGACGTCCGATTTCGACCAAACTTTACAAAAAGCGCTTAACATATACTTAAGACTTGTACCGGGCATCGAAACCAAAATAAGAGCCCGATACCATAGTCTTTTATTCAATTTTCATTTCCATTTTCCTTAATAATTTCAGAAAAATAATTTAAGAGAAAAATTCTTTCCTCGGGCTCTAGACCTCGGAATTCGACTCCGGGCACATGCGCGAGTCTCATATTTTTCTACGGTTCTTCCGGGACAGTCCAATCTCAAGTCTGGGTCCATTTACCAAAAATATTGACCAAAGTCAACTTTAATCATATTAATATCAAAATTCTTCGAATTTTTCATAGAATTCACATATTTCAACATAAAAGTTTTCCGGCTACGCGCCCGGACTGCGCATGCAAATCAAGACAAGTAAAAATGAAGTTTTCGAGGCCTCGAAAGCACGGAATGAATGAGGAAACAGGTGATGACCCTTTGGGTCGTCACACTACAGGAAGGTATCCTGGGAAATCCTCGTTGTTACCATTTGATATTGAGTTGTACATATTCTATGTTTACTGTGTTCTTTGTATAGTTGTTATTGCCCTGTTTAACCTATTTATTCTCACTGCTGTTCTCATTCTTACTATTAGTTTTCATATTGTTAAACTCATATTATGTTGTTTGACCTTAGTAGGGCCCTGACCTTCCTCGTCACTACCCAACCGAGGTTAGGCTTGGCACTTACTGAGTATCGCTGTGGTGTACTCATGCCCCTTCTGTGCATATTTTTTTTCATGTGTAGATCTAGGTACCTCCATTCAGGCGTACTATCCTTGAGGCGGAGAGATCTAGCGGAGACTTCGAGGTATATCTGCCATGTCCGCAGACCAGTTGTTTTTATTCTGTTCCAGCTTTAGTAGTTAATCTATCCTTTTCTTTCAGTTGTTTAGACATTCTGGAGTTAGAGCAGCATATTACATTTATATTAACCTATGGTTCCCGTGAGTTTTCGGGTTTTGGGATGAGATTGTAGACTTCCACTTTTTATTTTTGAGTTGTATATGCGAGATGGCACTAATATACCATTTTTCTTCTAGTTTTGCTTAGTTTAATTAAATGTTTTCGCAAGTTATATTAATTTCGACATAGTTAGGCTTACCTAGTTGTAGGAACTAGGTGCCATCACGACATGTTCATGGAGGGTGAACTGAGATCGTGATAGTCCTTTTATTGTTGAACAAACTCGGTTATGAGAACCCAGATTTGGATGTTTTTGATTTAGTTGGATACTCATAGAGTGAAGATACAAGCTACTAAGTTTGTTCTAGGACATTTAAATTCATACTCAAACTGTAATAGCTTCAGTAGATAAGCAATGAAGATAGGTGTTGCAAGGACATTTAATACAATAGTCGCCACATTATTCATCTTTCCCAAAAGTACTACTTATAACTAACATGAGAAAAAAATCCAATTTGGTGACCAACAGTAAACACATGGCTAATTTCATCTTTCACCCAACAAACACTAGATTGCTTCGTAATATAATAGGCATTTAATAACATACAATAATATACAATACATTGCTCTAAATATCCCAGCCTAACTCAACTTAATAATACAAAATACCACAACATTAGAAATCATTTAATTCATCAAACAAGCTGCAATTAAGGTACCAAGTAGGACCCATGATATCAAAATAACTAAGTTCATTTTCTTGGAATTGGTCCTTTCCAGTTGATTTGTAACCTCCATTTCTTCAACTTTATTCTTCAATAAGTCCCTTTCGAGATAAGCCGCATCCAACATCGACTTCAACATGCTTGTTTCGGTCTCTCCAACTTCAATTATGGCCTCCTTTGCTTCAACTTTTTCTTTTAATTTTAGGCTTTGAATCTTGGCTACATCCAATCGCGACTTTAACTTGCAAATAACAGTCGCAGCTCTGTCCGATAATACTTCATTAACCCATTCGAAATAACCACACGAAGTTTTCTGGAAAAATAATTTAAATGATTCCAATGTAGAAAAGAATCGAACTAATTATATAAATTAACTCACATCAGGCTTAGGACATTTGTAGAATCTCCGACTAGCATTGCATGGAGTATAAGCCGTAAAGTAGTGGGCAGTCAATCCGCATAAACACCTCCTTTTTGAACCAACTTCTTGAGACAAAAAACTATGTTGTGAAATTATTGAAATTATATGACTGATTTACCGTAACACTAGTGAGAAAATTAAAGAATAACGAGAATGAAAAATTCTAAGATTTGGGGATGGATGAAGAAGAACAAATGACTGAAATAAACGGGCTGGAGGGGGTATTTAATTTAACCCATTAACGGGTTCTAGATTGGGTCAATAAGTGGGTTGACATCGGGTGTTTTAATCCATCCGCAAATGCAAATTAAAAAAAGAAAAGAAAAAGGTCTGGTGTCTTAAGATTGTGCCACGTGTCCGTTCTAGTTGGACCCATTAATTAGAGGGTATATATATTTATCACTAACGGCAGGGACAAAATTGTTGAATGGGGCTATAAATAACTAATATTTAATAGTACAGGGATATGAAAGATCCTTTTCCGTTCTTTCTCTATAGAACCTTAGTGAGTCTAGCCCAAGCATACACAATTTAAGAGTACTTATAGTATTTTCACAATTCCTTCCAGTATGACCCAAACCCAAAATCTAACAGTCGTGGGTGGAGTTGATTTTACCAACTGAGCAAGCCTCACTTGTCCGTTTATAAATTGATATGCCTTCTTATTATAGGTTTATGTGCAAAGAAGGACAAATAGGCATGTTAATTTGCTGATTTTCTGAATATTCTATGGTAAGGATAATTTTTAGGGAAAAGGTCTAAATTTTCTCCTCTACTTTCGAATACTGTCTACATCTAACCTCTGTTATACTATTCGGGCAAATTTATCTCTACCATCAACAAACTTTTAAAAATTATCCTTCAATTCGACAGGTGACCCAAAATCTCCCAAATCATTTTAATTAAGTCACTTATTCTTCTTATTGATTCACTATTTTCGAAATAGTTGGCATTTTACCTGTTAGAAAAAAAAAAGAAAAAAATATTAAAATAACATAACGGTTAGTAAACAAAGTAGTTGAAGAATCTAAATTAGGTAGCTTGTCTAAAAATATCCATGAATAATTTGTATAATCTAAATACTTTTGGCATTCACATTAATAGTAATTTCTTAAAATAGTGGAGCAAGAAGAATAGAAAGTGATTTAAATAAAAGGAAATACGGAGATTTTGGGTTACCTAACAGATCAAGTGGTAATTTTTAAAAGTTTGTTGATGGTAGGAGTAAATTTGGTCGGATAGTATGACAGAAGTTAAATGTCGACAATTTTCGAAAGTAAAGGGGGGCATATTTTTCCCTTTTTCCTAATTTTTATTATTTATATAGCGTTACATCATAGCCTATCATTTATCCTCGATACGTGCTACTTGCACATCCTTAAATAGTGAAACGTTTTACTCTTTTTTCCTTTATTTTGGTTGTTCCCTATGTGACCCTCAATCATGGGTCTATTGTTAAACAACTAGCAAAACCAATATAATCGTGGTTCACCTATATGGTATGCAAATCTACTATGTTATAGAAGTATATGGTATGATAAACTGTGATGTGAGAATTGCTTAAGTTTACGGGAAGACCATGAAACTGTGCCAATGGAAGAAATATTTTGTGAATTCTGTGTGTTGAAGTTCAAGGAAGAATGTAAACTGGTTAACCAATTTCAGTTTTATATACATTGAAATGATCTGCCAATGAAAGAAATATCATTCTAAATTCTGTCTAGTGCAGTTCAAAATTTGGTTTACAACTATATGGGTAAAAAATTGACTTAGTTATGTTCAGATCATATCAATATTAGGAGAGCCTTCGAGAGATTTCATATATCATCAGTATGACTTCAGCAAAGAGGCAAATCCAAGGTCAAAGTGATCTAGTGAGAGACGAAGGATTTGGTCGAGGAGTCATCACATGCCAAGGCCGAGGACGAGCACTCCTCTTAAAAAGGAATATTAATGGCTAGTTTTAGATAAGACTTTAGAGAAAATATTCCTATGAATATTCTATGGGTCTATGTTATTAGGAGTTTTAGACATGTGTTCCCATATAAATACAAAGAGACATAGTTATGAAAATATAGGTTTTTCTGCAGAATCTTGCTTTATTGCACACATACAAAATATATATTATTTATAAGCTTCTTGCCTAACTTTTCCACTCGATCCAAGAATAATCTGAACATTCTAAGGCTCATCAATCATTTATCATTGTCAGAAATAACATCCACAAATCTCACCTTTTTCGCGTGACTCATATGTTCTTATTTACTTAAATGACATTTATTGCTATGTATTGTTATTTAATGATATCCCCTTCTTTTTGTGCCATTGAATATCGCTAGTGTTATCAATATTTGTTGCTACTTGTACAATACACGTATTATCTTACTATAAAATCAGTTAATTGTAACGACCCGGCCGGTCGTTTTGTGAATTAATGCCCCAATACCCTATTATATGCATTCCCCGTATTTGTTTATGCTATTGTGAGTTGTCTGGAAGATTTATTTTGAGTTTCGGAGTGTTTTGGGACACTTAGTCCCTAAAGAAGAGCTTAAGCTTTAGAATTTGGACCTTAGTCAGAACAACGTGAAGATAAACTCAGAATGGAATTCCATCAATTCCGTTAGCTCCGTTGAGTGATTTCGGGCTTAGGAACGTGTTCGAATTGTATTTTAGAGGTCCGTAGCTTATTTAGTCTTGAAATGCCGAAAGCTGAATTTTTGAAGTTTTCGGTTCGATAGTGAAATTTTGATATCAGGGTCGAAATCTGATTTCGAGAGTTGGAATAGCTCCATAGTGTTGAATGTGACTTGTATAAAAATTTTGGGGTCGATCGGACTTGGTTTGATTGGTTTTATCATCAGGTGTAGGATTCTTGAAATTTCAAGTTCCTTAGACTTGGATTGGAGGGTGATTCATGGATTTAGCATTATTTGATATGCTTTGAGAGTTGGAATGAGTCTGTATGATATTTTAGGACTGGTTGGTATGTTTGGTTGAGGTCCCAAGGGCCTCGGATGAGTTTCAGATGCTTAACGGAAGTTGGAATTGGACTTAGGCTATTTCTGAAGTTTCTGCTTTTGGTATTTTGCACCTGCTGTGAGGAGCCCGTAGGTGCGGCCCGCAGATGCAGCCCGCAGATGAGGGGAAGTAAGTTCCAAGTGCGATTTTGGCACTGATGGCCAGAGACCGCAGATGCGGTTACTAGACCGCAGAAGCGGACCACATCTGCGAAGAAAGGAGCGTAGGTGCGGTTTATGGCCGTTTAATGAAATCTCGCAGGAGTGAGTCCCCAGCCGCATAAGCGGGACTGCAGGTGCGGTCCCATGAACCCAAAAATGGAAATTACTGGGCAGAAATATGAAAATCGAGGGTTTGAGTTCATAGCTTGGAAAATCAAATTTGAAGCTCGGGGTAAGGCGATTTTGGGAGGATTTTGAAGAGGAAATCAGTGGGTAACAGTTCCTGATCCCTTTCTAGTTGTATTCCATTAATCTAATCTTAGTTTTGTCTTTTAATTTCGGATTTGGGGTGGAAAAATTGGGAGAAATGAGGAAAAGTTCCCAACTTAAAAATCTAAGTTTTGAGGGAGATTTGGCATTGGATTCTAATAATTTTTGGACGAGAGTTCTCGTGAGTGAATGGGTGTTGTAAATTGGTAACTTTTACCTGATTTCGAGACGTGGGCTCGAAGAGGATTTTTGTGTGTTTTTCTATTTTCTTATCTTAGCTTCGATTCCTTTAGCTAAATTCATTATTTGTAGTTATATTTACGTTATGAATTTATTTGATTAGATTTTGGTCATTTGGAGTTGGATACTCGTGGCAAGAGCGTGGTTTCGGGTTGACTTTTAGCTGGTTCGAGGTAAGTGGCTTGCCTAATATTGTGTGGGGGAACTCCCCCTTAGGATTTTGGTATTGATGTTATATAAGTGCCGTGTACATGAGGTGACGAGTGCGTACACGTGCTAATTGTTGAAAATACCATTTTCATTAAGTAAATATCTATGTTTTCTTGTAATTGAGCAATACTTGTACTTGAACCTCTTGTTTAGATTAGGAAAAACATGCTTATGTGACCTAATTGTCTTACCTGCTTTAACTACTTACTTGTATTCTGTGCAGCATGTTTAGAGTAAAATTCCTGCTTATTCTCGAATAGAACTATAGATTTTTTCTTGATATTGTTGTGTGTTTACTTTGGGACTATGGAACGATATCCCGGAAGATCCCCCTGCATGTTTACTTTGGGACTACGGATCGGTATTGTTGATACCCAATTTTTCTTTCATATATTTTTAAAATTGTGCATACACACTTTTAAAATATTGTACATGCATGCACAAGGGTTTCACAATTTTTTATAATTTTTAAAGGCCTTAAATCAATTTTTATTTCTGCATTTTTAATCATATAAATATTCAATAATTGTCCCCGTATATTACTTTACAATAATTTAGTCATCTAAATTCATCATTTATGTTCATATGAATGTCCAAATATTTTAATTATATTTTTTACAGTTGCATTTGTATTTTTAAGACTATAATTGCATATTTTGAAAAAAAAATAGCCCCTACATATGCATAACTACATTATCTATACAAAAAATAAATTTTTATAATGTTAAGTAATTATTTTAAACCATCTTCATACATAAAATCATTTTTATCATTTAATTAGCTATTTTTACAAATTATTTTATTAATTTGATTGGGTATTTAATAAATAGCCTTTTTATTAAGTTCAATTTCGGAACCCCCAAGCTCAATTCAAATCAAACCTAACCCAATTAAATCCTACCCGACCCAAATCTCCTCTAATCGTGGCCTTTGATCTCTAAGATCAATGGTCCACATTCATTCTTTCCATTTTTAACTTGAACGACCCCCTAACCCTATTCATTTGTCACAACCAACGCCCTTCGATCTCCTTCTTCTTTGTTCTCTCTGAAACTAATCCTAACCCTAGCGCCGTCACCTAAATTTCCCCCCAAACTCTGGTGATTTGAAGCCCCTACCGGCCTTTTACCTCTCTGGTTGTTCGATTTTGTTGTTTCATGAAGGGATCTCGAAGAGATCTAACCTAAATTTTGTTCAAAACCGTTTAAGAATCCACCTATGGCCATCTCTGTTTGTGATGCTATTATCTTGTGTTTATGGCTCGAATCTCTGATTCCAAACATATTTTCTTTTATCTCTATCACTTTCTCAAAACCCTTATCTCTTACAATTTGAATCTGTTCAGATCCTTGTAGATCTGAAACGTTTTTGAGTTTATACGCTATCTTTCTTTAAAACTTTTCTATTCTCTTTATCATCGACTGATTTTAGTGTTCCTCCAAATTAGGGTTTTTGATTCTTTATTATTTGCTATAGATTTGAAGTGGTTTCGAGTTTCTATAGCATTTTTTCTTTAAAGGTTTTCTGCTTTCCTTACCATTAATCGATCCTAATGTTTCTCTAAAACTAGGGCTCCACTTCTTCATGTTTTTGCAAAAAAACTTTTCTAAAAGTTTCTAAGTGTTTGAAGCTGGTTATCTTTACTCTTATGTTCTAGTACTTTGTTTGTTCATTTTTCTCACTGTCCGCTTCAATTTTTCTCGTTATTGTTTATCTCTGTAAATCAAAATAGATTGAGTAATTTTACTTAGGGTACAGATCATATTTTCCTGTTAAAATCAGTACTTCCCCGTAATTTTGCCTATTTTCTCCATTTATAACTTTTAATCGGTATTACTTGCCTTATTTAGATAATTAGTCTAATCTATGATCTCTTGACTTATTGCTTATCTTATTTAACTTCAATCATGCCTGCTAACTAATTTCGTATGAGATTCTCCATGATTTAAGTGATATTAATTGATTAGGTTAGCCCTAATTGACTGGTTAATTGATTTGCATACTTTATTTATGTACCGTTAATTTTCCTTTCCTTATTTGTTTACTCTGCTCAAAGGTATATAAGCCTCACTCTTTTCTTTTAACACACGCACACAGACATAGAAAAAAAAGCATAGAAACTTCTGGCTCTCTTCCTCTATCACAATCTTCTGCTCTTTGTTGTTATATTTTGTCTAGCCGATTGGGAGCCAAGGCTAGACCTTTGACCCTGTTTTCTTCACTCTTCTATTGCTATATCTTAACTGGTATACTTCTACTACTGCCATTCAATTAAACCTATGGGTTTCCCTACTCAGCATGTTTACTGCTATTTAATTTAACTATGTGCCCTGTTATCAGCATGTCTACTTTATCTCATTAGATCCCTGTGCTTCATCTTCATTATTCCTAATCAGTATGTTTACTGCTATTCAATTAGACTACATGTTTCCTGCTACTCAATTCGACCTATGTGTTTACTGCAATAACATGTCTACTCCTGTTTGACCTATGTGTTTACTATAATAGCATATCTACTTCTGTTTGATTAAACCTATGTGTGTCCTGCTTTCAACTTGTTTGCTCTTGTTTTAGCTAGACCTTTATGCCCTGCTCCAGCAAGTCTGCATGCTTGCTCATATCTAAATTAGACCTATGTCTCTTTATTTCTCCACTAGCATGTTCTTTCTATTTTGTTTTTAGATGATTCACCTCTCACAGACTCCTGACTAATATTGCTCCCAATCCCTGCTACCCCTTTGAATGTGACTGTCTGATTGATCCCCGCATGCCATGCCTTTGTTTAATGTCTGCTCCTTGTTTTCTTTTTTTTTGTTTAACTATCTTTTAATTATTTAAATTCCGCATTTATTATTTTTAACGTGCAAATACTTGACAACATATTATTTATTGTTGCATAAATCATGCTCAACATCATATTCCACTCGTGCGTAATCAATTCTATAGCAACGCGTGATGAGTGTTTGCGCTCTACCTATATATATCACCCACTAAATGTGGAAAGGCGTATTTGTGGTAAAACTAATTGATCAGCGGTGCAATCGACGGTTCCGTGCCTTTCCCCCTCAAGTTGTACTTTTGAGGGTCCTAGTCTAGACCTTTATAGCAACCTTACTCTGATTAATTGTGCATGCATCATGGTTAAACCTAGTCGGGTTAATATTTTGTCCACATAATAACCCTTTAAAACAAGCCTCATCCAAAAGTCCATCCGGTTTTCCATAATCCCAACGGACGCAACCACGACTGTGTGCATTAATTTTGGAGAAATAAGTGCCAATGTGCTAATCATTGTTGTATAAGTAGATGAATCTGGAGGGGGAAAGGGCCTAACTGTATTTTGTTTTGCAGAAAATGAGACACGAAGTCCCCAGGTTCGTCATGGTCAGTAACATACCATCACCATTGCTAGATTGGTGGAGGGATCTTCCGTCAAGTGACCAAAATCATGTAAAATGGGTCTTAGGAAATTTGCCTTGTTGGATCTTCAGCCAAACAAAATGTTGATCGAGACTGCTACAATTTTCTAGGACAAATAAAGGGTTGTGTTCCGCTTTGGAGACATAGAAATGACCCCTTTCTTGGAAGAAATAGGGGGATTTGCTAGGCAACCTTGGGATAGCCCTGGTTTATTGGCACCTAAAAATTGCACCACTAGGGGATTTCTTAAGATGATGGGGTTAAAGAAGAATGATAACTTGGAGTGCCTAAAAAACTCCTACAAACCATTCGACTTCCTCTATGAATGATATGGTCACAGCAGGTCTTACCGTATTTTCAATGATGAATTCTCCATCACCTCCTTGGGTTGGATTCACCGATAGGGTCTTTATATTTATCGTGTGTTTCTTGGGTATACTAGTGTTCCCGATCCAAGGCGATAGAATCCACACCAGACTGGCAATGGTGGCTAAAACTTTGATGGAAGGGATCGAAGGGCAGACATATACTATTGTCCCTATGATCATAATAGTGTAACGATCCTTGGAGCGCTATCAGAAGGGGTTCAGATACTTTGAGGATTGCAACTTTCTGCTGTATATTTGTTTGTTAGAGCATCTCCAAAAAGGTCAATATCGTCAGGAGTTTCCACCAAGGCCGTGGAATGATCACATAGCCTTCCATAATCCCAAGAAAATGACCTATATCCAGACATGTTTGCTCAACCAAAGGATGTTGTAGGATGGGTGTAGTTTTTCAGCAATTTAACCAAAGACTGAGTTCAATGGATATTTGAGTTGTTCTCTACTAACGAGTTCATCATCAGATCCAGGGATGTTCCACACTTGGTATTGATTGGGTTAAGGGGCATATAACCTTATGCTCCTTTCAGGGTTACGAGACAGGAAGGCAGGAAGCAGGTCATACCGCGAGTCGCTAAAATGATTCACTTCATAGCTAATTTTAGGGTGACTCCATCCCATATAAAAATGAAGAACAACACATGTGGAACTTGAAGATTATTATGGAAAAGGATACTATCGAGCTGGAGAGATATCATGCTGGTCATGCGTACTTCTATCCCTCATGGTTGGATGATAACATAGGGGGAATCTTCGAGCCAAAAGTTGGTTCGGGAAACAAGGTCATAGACGAAGTTGACGAAGCATAGGTAAAGTATAACAAACAGCGCAAAAGAGTTCGCGAGTCTGAAGCTGAGCATATGGAGCAACATAAGGCCAACATGGAAATGATAAATGAATGGAGGGAGATGGCTGTTAAATCAAGCAAAAGTTTGGGATATCTGGAGTACATTCTGATGGAATTGGAGGGGAAAATGAGGGAGAGAGTCACCGATTGCCAAGGGCATTCTTACTGCTGAACCTGCACAAACTGGGGGAGCTGATCGACAAGAGCATCGAACCTGGAGAAAGTCCTTCTGGGGCCAAGTAGATTAGGTTTACTTGCTTTTCAAATGTAATAAGGCCAAGTGCCATTAGTGACTTATCTTATTTAGTGTAATTTTTGGGAGTCTATCTTTACATTAATGAAATGAGGCAATTATTGGCACTGAATTTATCCAAACCGATTTGTCGCTAGGCCTACCTCGGGCACAACGAGGCTCCCAAATCAGGACTCGAATTTACATTCCCAGAATATGTGTTTAAATACTGCAAACTTTTTAGAACCCTTATTGACTTGTTTACCTCTTGTTTTTCTTTATTCTTTATTATTCCCATCCCCTAAAGTTGGTTTGCACATACTGGCACCATCAGCGTATCATACCAGATATAGAGGCCCTCCTCCTCCTCCTCCTCCAAGCAATACGAGAAGCAGAGGGAAAGCTAAAATAGATGACTTAAGTCATATTTGAAAGGAAAATGTTGAGAATGTGTAAACTTCAGACGGTCGGAGTACTCCGGCACCAAATGACTTGGTTTTGCGGTTAGAAGAAAAGATATTGGACTTACAGGGAGAACTTGAGCAGGTCCAAAACTTAGCAAACCTCTCCCTCACCCTGAACATCCCTGGCATCAACCAACAACATACCAAAAACCCAGCACCTCCCCAAAATATGGCAAACTAGCATCCACAAAATCCTCCCATACCCCATCAATATGAAACTCCACCTCAAAATCCTAATCCTTTACCAATACCAACTCCATCACAACACCATCATCAACCAATTTAGTACCAACAATCCACTACTTATCACACTCCTCAGAACACACCACAACCCATTCCCTAACCTCAAAACTCAACCAATGACCACTATTACACCCAAGTCCCTGGCACTCACCAAAACAACCTTATATATGTGGAAACCGTACCTCACTCTACTCAACCAATCTCCTGTACACTAGAATTCGGCAAGAAGGACCTGCTCATCAAGAACATGGCCGTGGAACTCAAGAAATTGACAAGTCGAGTTCAGGGTGTTGAGGGAGGTAAATGGATATAAGGTCTGAATTATGAGGATTTGTGCTTACAACTAGACGTGGAACTGCCGGAGGGTTAGAAACCTCCGAAGTTCGAAATGTTTGATGGAATACGTGATCCCAAGGTTCATTTAAGAACTTACTATGACAAGCTCGTGGGGGTCGGAAGAGACGAAAAGATCCGAATGAAGCTCTTCATGAGAAGTCTTACCGGAGATGCCCTGTCCTGGTACATAAGCCAAAACCCTAAGAAGTGGGCCAATTAGTTGAGCATGGCACCAGAATTTATGGACCGATTTAGGTTCAATATGGAGAATGCATCGGATGTCTTCTACATCCAGAACTTAAAGAAGAAGTTAACTGAGACTTTCTTTGAGTACGCTACTCGATGGAGGTCGGAAGCAGCCAAGGTCAAACCAACACTAGAAGAAGAACAAATGAACAAGTTCTTTGTCAGGGCACATAACCCATAATACTGTGAAAGGCTAATGGTCATTGAGAATCACAAGTTCTCTGATATCATCAAACTCGGAGAAAGAATTGGAGAGGGTATCAAAAGCGGGATGGTGACAAATTTTGAGGCACTACAGGCCACGAACAAACATTACAATCAGGCGGCATATCAAAGAAAAGAGAAGCGGGGGCAGTAATGGTGGCTCAAGACCGAAAATCTCTGCTCACATACCAAACACCTCCACCCACATACCAACCATCATCTCCCAGATATTCTCAACCCACCACCGTATATAATACTTATAACTCCCAGCTAGCCTACTAACATTTACTCCCAACTCATCCAAATTACCAGAAAACCTGACCTAACTTTGATTGCAAACTACTCAGACACTATACCATTTTGCTGAACCCATCGACTACCTGTACAAAAGGTTGAAGGCCACTAGTTATGTCGCTCCTATTCCTGCTATGGGCTGTGGCAGTGGAGAACTCATCTCAATGGGTAAACCAAAACAAAACCTGTGCATATCATTCCGGTATGAAGGGGCACACCATTGACGAGTGCCAAACATTAAAAGATAAGATCCAAACATTGGTTGATAATAAGGTCATACAGGTAAAGGAAGCTGCACCCAATGTCTGTAACAATCCTCTCCGGGATCATCGGGGTGATGAGGTCCATGTGATAGAGACGAATGAAGAATGGGATCCTGAGGGGTCAATCAGGCTTATTTGAGAAGGCAATGACTTTAAAACCGTAGTTACACTCACTCCTATTGTGTTATAGATACAACCGTCAGTCGAAGTTGAGGTAACCGCATCGATTTCATTTGAGGTAGAGGTAGCTCCACCTACAGCCACACCTGTTCCGTTTGAGGTAGAAGTGGCCACACCTTTCACAGTGACAGTAGCAACCACACCTCCTTTCAATTCCAAGGCCATACCTTGGGATTACGTTGCTGAAGCTAGGCAAAAGGTAAAAGTAAAAATGGAAGACTAGGATGCTGCACAAGGAATGACCAGAACGGGAAGGATCTATACAACCGAACATTTGGGAGGATCAAGTAAGGAGGCTGCTACTAAGCAATCTGTCATTGAAAATGGATCAGATGATCTTTGGAGGAAAGTACATGCAAGGGAATACTCCGTTGTTGATCATTTGAACAAAACCCCCGCCCAGATATCCATCTTATCACTATTGCAAAATTCAGAGGCGCACAAGAATGCTGTGATGAAGGTGTTAAATGAAGCTTATGTGCCCATCAATATCACCTACAACGAGATGGCCAACATGGTAGGGCAAGTGCTAGAGAGTCGTAAGATCACCTTCCACGAGGATGAATTACCGCCTGAAGGGTTGAGTCACAACCAGGCACTACATATCACGGTACAATTTAAAGATAAATTCATTACCAGGGTCCTAATAGATAGAGGTTCAAGCCTCAACATTTGTCCGTTGACTACTCTGAAAAGATTGGGCGAAGATTTTCATGAGATATAGGCAGGAAGTATGAATGTGAAATCCTTTTATGGGTCTCAAAGGGCCACAATTGGGGAGATTAATCTTTGCATGTAGATGGGGCCAACTTGGTTTGATGTTGAATTCCAAGTGCTTGACATATCAGCTACATATAATATCCTGTTGGGTCGACCTTGGATATATGCCGCTGGGGCTATGGCTTCCACACTATACCAGGCCGTGAAGTTTGAATGGAACCACCAGGAGGTGATCATTCACGGAGATGGAAGTAATCCTATTTACACTAGTCAAACCATCCCGATTATCGAGAATAAAGGAAAGCTAGGAGGGAAAACTTATCACCACATTGAACATGTCAATGTAATTGAGAAGGATAAATGGTGGAGTAATAAGATAAAAAGCATACTAGCATGGTCTGGGTACGAACCCGGCAAAAGGCTTGGAAAGGATCTCCGGGACATTACTAAATCGAGCCAGCTGAAATGTCATGGCACAACTTTCGGGCTCGAATATTAGTATACATGGCAAGAATATGATGATTGGTTGCCTCCATGGAGTGGTACTTATTACCCTCTCGAGCAACTAGTGCCACATCTGGGTCAGACTTTTCACCAGGCTAATACAATATGGGGAACTGCAGAGGAAGAAGTTTTAGCTGGGTTGAGGAATTTGTTCCTAGAGGACTGGGATATTGATTGCAATGTGATAATTGAGGAGGAGGAGGAAGAAGGCCTCACCATTCAGATTATGGAGAAAGGATCCCTTCTTAGGAATTAGACTGCCACACCATCTCAGGCCCGCCGAGCCCCTGGGTAGATTAGCATTTAACATAATCTATTTCTATAGCCATGCTAGCATTTCAGATGTTTCGGTAATTTTGTTTTAAAGACGCATTTTGTTTCAAAATAATTGCTCGATTCATCGAGCCATACTTGTTTGGGATACTTTCAAAAATTTAATCAATGCATTGCTATTTATTATTCATTATTATCTTTCACATTTTTCTTTCAACAGCATTATCATTACTTTTCCTGATGAACCAATGACTATGATATGTAATGAGACAATGCAACATAAGGATAGTAACTTGGAGGAAGAAGATGAAATACCTGAGGAAATTGTCAGAGAGATTGAGAACTTTGAGAATAAACCTAAGTCCAACCTAAATGGAACCGAAGAAATAAATTTGGGAGACGCCAAGATCGTCAAGGAAACTCGTGTAAGCATTCCTTATCATTGACAGAGAAGGAGGAGTACATTCATTTCTTGAAGGAATATGAGGATATCTTTGCATGGTCATATGATGACATGACCGATCTAAGCACATCCATAGTGGCTCACAAATTGTCTACCAATGAAATATGTCCACCAGTGAAGCAGAAACTCAGAAAATTCAAACCAGACACGAGCCTAAAAATCAAGAAGGAAGTCACAAAGCAGATCAAATCCAAAGTCCTCAGGGTATTTGAATACCCAACCTGGTTAGCCAATATTGTACCAGTTTTGAAGAAAGACGGGAAGGTCAGGGTATGTGTCGACTATCGAGATTTAAATTGAGCAAGTCCTAAGGACGACTTTCCACTGCCAAACATACATATACTGATCGACAATTGCGCCAAGTATGAACTCCAATCCTTTGTAGATTGCTTCGCGGGTTATCACCAGATCTGGATGGACGAAGAAAACATAGATAAAATAGCTTTCATCATGCCATGAGGGGTATACTTCTATAAGATGATGCCATGTGGTCTAAAGAATGCTGAGGCTACTTACATAAGAGCCATGACAACCATCTTCCATGATATGATAGACAAGGAAATAGAGGTCTATGTTGATGATGTCATCATTAAATCCAAGAGGGCCGCCGATCATATAGAGGATTTGAGAAAATTCTTTGACATGCTAAGGAGGTACAATCTAAAATTGAACCCCACAAAATGTGCATTCGGGGTTCCCACAGAAAAGCTGCTAGGATTCATTGCCAGCCACCGAGGAATCGAGTTGGACTCGTCCAAATTAAGGCTATCTAGGAGTTACCACTACCAAAGAGCAAAAAGGACGTGATGAGATTCCTAGGGTGCCTTAACTACAACAGTCGCTTCATAGCACAGTCCACAGTTATATGTGAACCCATCTTCAAAATGTTGAGGAAAGATGCTGAAATGAGTTGGATCAAAGATTGTCAGAAGGCTTTTGACAAAATCAAGGAATACCTATCCACACGACCAATCCTAGTCCCTCCAGAACTTGGGAGACCTTTTCTACTCTATCCATTTGTATTAGATGGAGCTTTCAGATGTGTTCTGGGACAACATGACTAGATAGGAAGAAATGAGCAAGCCGTATACAACTTGAGTAAGAAGTTCACACCTTACGAAGCATGATACTCTCTGCTGGAATGCAATTGCTGTGCTTTGACTTGGACAACTTAGAAATTGAGGCATTACTTTTGTGCCTATACCACATATCTCATATCCAGGATGGACCCTCTAAAGTACATCTTTCAGAAGCCCATGCCAATCGGGAAGTTAGCCAAGTGGTAGATATTGTTAGGTGAGTTCGATATCATCTATGTAACTCAGAAGGCAGTCAAAGGACAAGCATTGGCAGGCCACCTTGCTGAAAATCCTGTGGGAGGAGAATATGAACCCCTAAAAAAATATTTTCCTGATTAAGAAGTATCGTTCGTAGGAGAAGATATTATTGAAGCATACGATGGTTGGAGAATGTTCTTCGATGGAGCTACAAACTTTAAAGGAGTGGGCATTGGAGTAGTTTTGGTATCAGAAATAGGCCAACATTACCCAGTATTCGTAAAGCTTAGGTTTCCATGCAGCAACAACATAGAAGAATACGAGGCTTGCATCATGGGGCTCAATTTGGCAATCGATATGAATATACAAGAGCTACTCGTAATTGGCAATTCAAATTTTCTGGTACATCAGGTTCAAGGAGAATGGGCTACGAAGAACACCAAAATACTACCATACTTGCATCATGTGCAGGAATTGATGAAAAGATTCACAAAGGTAGAATTCAAACATGTACCTAGAATTTAAAATGAGTTCGCAGATGCACTGACCACTTTATCATCAATGATACAACACCCAAATATGAATTTCACCGATCATATAACGGTGAAAATCCATAACCAGCCAGTTTACTATGCTCATGTTGAAGAAGAAATGGATGGAAAACCCTGGTTCCACAATATTAAAGAATATTTTGCTAGAGGAGAATATCCAGAGCAGGCAAACCATACTCAGAAACCCACTCTGTAGAGGCTATCCAATAGTGGAGGCACCCAGTATAGAAGAAGTCCCGATCTGGGGTTGTTACGGTATGTTGATGCAAATGAGGCTTCTAGACTGCTTGAGGAAGTACATGCCGAAACTTGTGGACCACATATGAATGGCTTTTTCTTAGCTAAGAAAATACTCAGGGCTGGATACTTTTGGATGACCATGGAAACAGATTGCATCTGGTACGTACAGAAATGCCACCTATGCCAGGCATATACAGACATAATAAGGGTACCACCAAACGAGCTCAATGCAACAAGTGCACCTTGGCCTTTTGTTGCCTGAGGAATGGATGTCATCGGTCTGATCAAGCCCAGTGCTTCAAACGGGAATCGGTTCATTTTGGTGGCCATCGAGTATTTTACAAAATTGGTAGAGGCCACATCTTATAAAGCTGTAACCAAGAAAGTTATCGCGGACTTTGTCAAGGATCGTAGTGTTTGCCAATTCGGAGTTCCTGAGTCCATTATCACTGATAATGCCGCCAATCTCAACAGTGATGTCACGACCCAATTTCCAAACTCGGTCGTGATGGCGCCTCTCGTGAAGACAAGGCCAGCCAGACCATCTCAGAACACCACTTAAAGCAGTTAATCAGTTATATAACAGTTCGAATATGAATTAATCAATATAAATACAACCCAATACAGCCCGACCGGGGTGTCACAAGTCATGAGCATCTAGGAGGGTCTTTATTACAATTTTAAAATCTATAATACATAAAGTAACATCTGGGAATCAAGAAAAAGAAGAATCTCGGTGCCGCGAACGCCGACGGTCACCTTGCTTAGCTACAATAGCAATACCTTCAATCCGCTACTAACCCCCTACCGGGTGAACAGTACCTGCAACTGCACGCGAGGTGCAGGGAGTAAAGTGATTACTTCCAACTCAGTGGTAATAAGAGCGAATAATATCTGAGCGATAAGAAAACACGTATGAGCACTCCAAAATGCTATAACAGACAGTACAACCCCTTGAGAAAGATAGTAAAACCGTAACACCGAGAAAAATCCTTTAGAAAATCTCAAGCTCAGTTAAAAAAAATCTCTTTTGAAAATATGCCTTTTCAACAGTTGAGAAAAATAATTTCAACAAGCAGGAAATAATCAGAAATCTGCCCCTCGGGCTCAGTATCAACCTCTCAGTGCAGTATCAGCCCCGCGGGCTCACTCCCAACTCACCAAGTACCACCTCAGCCATCTCGGGCTCACTCCCAACTCACAAAGCACAACATCAGTCTCTTGGGCTCAGCACTCCTTAACACGTAGCACCAGAGTATCTGGTCAACAAGTCAAGTAATAGCATGTATGCCAATGATGTGCGAGTGCTAAAAATCATGCCACGTAGTACAAACAAGAATGAATGCATGAATGCAATGCAATGCACATGACCGCTACGGTGCGTAGCCCGATCCATGGGTACCCTGCGCTCACTGGGGGTGTGTACAGACTCCGTAGTGGCTCCTATAGCCCAAGCGTAATAATACTGCAGCGTGCAGTCCGATCCACATAACATATCACTGCGGCGTGCAGTCCGATCCATATAATATACTACTGCGGTGCGCAGTCCGATCCATATAATATACTACTGCGGCGTGCAGTCCGATCCATGCAATATAATACTGCGGCGTGCAGTTCAGCGTGCAATCCGATCCATATAATATACTACTGCAGCGTGCAGTCCGACCATGCAATATAATACTGTGGCGTGCAGTCCGATTCATGCATGTATATGCATATGCACACATAAAACTCGAGGCCTGAAAGCCTCCTCTCATAGCACTCGAGGCCTGAAAGCCTCCTTACATCACTCTTCATGCCCTCACATATGGCCCTCGGCCTCAATCTGTCCAAAATAGTCAAAAGCCCCTCGGGCATCAGTAAAACAATAATACTCAGCTCAAACAATAGTTCAAATATCAGTTAAAACTCCAAGTTTGAGAAAAATATAGTTGAGTTCATGAAACAGTGTAAATCACATGGACTCAGTTCAAATAATATTTCAAATAGTGAGGAAAACAGCGATGATAGTTCACAAAGAGTTCAAATAATCGGCAAAAGCCCCAAGTATGGCAATGAGCACAAGTCATAATGATAACAACTAATCATTTGCAAATACACGGTAAAAACCAACAACCGGGACAGACCAAGTCACGATCCCCAACGGTGCTTTACCCCACGCTCAGGTCCAGCGTGCAAGTCACCACAATACAGCACTAAGATGTGCAAATCTGGGGTTTCAAACCCTCAGGATATCATTCCCAAGTATTACTCACCTCGAACCGATAAAATCTCAAGTCCGCGACGCCTTTGCCCCTCAAATCGGCCTCCACGCTCATCGAATCTAACCAAAACCAGAGCGAATACATTATAACATGCAAATGGGACATTACCCAATCGAAAACAATCGAAAATATCAAAATCCACGAAATTTGCAAAACCCGAGCCCCGGGCCCACATCTCGAAAAATTACGAAACTTACATTTTCGAAATCCACGTCTCGCCACGAGTCCGTATATATAAAATTTATCAAAATCGAAGTCCAATAGCCCCTTCAAATTCAAATTTCACAATACTAAAAACCAAGCCCTAACTTCTCCAATTTTCACTCAATTTTAAGAGATTTCAATGATAAATCTTCAATAAAATCATGTAACTAGCTCATAAAACTTACCTCCAATCGAATCCTAGTAAAAATCCTCTTAATCCCTCGTCAAAAGCTCCCAAATATGCTCAATAATGGTGAAAAATGACTTTAACTCGCGGAGGAAATGTTATAAAAATAGGTCTGCCCAGGTGACCTTTGTTCTACGCGAACGCGACAAAGAGGTCGAGAACGCGATGCCTTATTTCCTCAACCTCCGCGAACGCGGAGTCCCTGATGCGAACGCGAAGCACATTTCCAGACCTTCCAAATTTCCTTGTATGCGAACGCGGCAAGGCTGTTGCGAACGCGAAGCCCAGCTAGCCAACCCTCCGCGAACGCGAACAAAAACATGCGAACGCGAAGAGTAATCCAACAGCTCTAAGAATTCCTTCTTCGCAAACGCATAGACCTTATGCGAATGCGAAGGGTTAATACCCTGCAACCATATGGCAACAAAAACTGCTACTTTCAAAGCCAAAAATGGTCCAATTGACCACCCGAAACTCACCCGAGGCCCTCGGGACCTCAATTTTGAACATGCTAACATATCCCATAACATCATTCAAACTTGCTCCAATCATCACAACACATCAAACAACACTAAAATCATCAATTTTCATCGGATTCAAGCCTAAGTTCTTTAAAAACTTTCGAAACACGCATTCGATCAAAAACCCAACCAAACGGCGTCCGAATGACCTGAAAATTTGCAGACATATCCAAAATCACCTAACGAAGCTACTGCAACTCTCGGAATTCCATTCCGACCCTCGGATCAAAATCTCACCTATCAACCGGAATTCGCCAAAATTCAACCTTCGCCAATTCAAGCCTAATTCTACACCGGGCCTCCAAATTCGATTCCGATCGCACTCCTAGGTCACAAATCATCCCCCGAAGCCAACCGAACCACCGGAATTCACATCCGAGCTCTCTAACCACATAGTCAACTTCCGGTTGATTTTTCTAAAACAAGCTTCCTTCTAAGAGGCTATGTGCCTTATTTCCGACCAAAACCAATTCAATTACACCCGATCGACTCTAATACTGATATTGAAACATGAAGCAACATAATAAGGGGAAAACGGAGCAGTAACACGTAAGACGACGGGTCGGGTCGTCACATCCTCCCCAACTTAAACCAAACGCTCGTCCTCGAGTGTGCTCAGAGTTGTACTAGGAGCAACCCAATAGCTGAATGACCTTACCAAGCATATACTCGGGGTGATCCCAAGTCACCCTATCTCACATAGGTCCGATAAAACAATATAGCTGAATTTCACAGTCCATCTAAACCATAAACCACATTGCACTTCCCGAAATCATACACCAGATCAGAACCTCATGTCTGTGTTCAGAATAAACCCGAACCAAATGTAATAACCTATACTCGCCACTCCAGGCGAGACCATATGATATACTACACAACCCAAACACCCGAGACGATGGCATCTATTCACAGCAATTGCCCACAATAACCAAATACCGATAGAAAAACTTTTTTATTAGCTAAAGTCTTACTCCAACACTTTCATATACTGCCAACGGCAACTGAAACACGCGATGAACCGAACCCATCTCTCAGATCACCCATTCATGAGTCCATTTCCTTTTTGGCTGATACTACAACAGATTTCGGAGCCAAAACTCGATATTACCTTCTAACAAGCTGAAATCAAATATGCTCGTACTTATTAATGACTCCAACGATCATCTCGACTACAACACACCACTCTGGTGATATGACACCTCAACACCGGCCTAAGCCACAACGTGCACAACACAGGCACCAATAAGAAACGTTCTGAACACACTCAAATCATGACAACTGACTCAAACGAAAGAGCTGTAGCTCAAGCTCAACAATACCATTACAACACAAAACTGAGATCCCGTCTCACATCAAAGAAATAGAGTACCTGAACCCTCCTCGAAAGGTCATAACTTCACGTGGCCTTGCCACAACGCGCGATTCTATCCAAACACTATTACCCATGAAGCACCTCAAGTCACCATGCTCAACACGGTCAGCCACACACAGTTTGAGGTCTGAAACCAAGCAATCCATCACACCCGCGGTGAAGCAAGTAATATACACTATTAAATCTTGAACGGACACAATCGATGCGCTATTCGCCGAACAACACCTAATACGGACTTTCCTCAGAAACTAGGAAGCAAGGCATACAAAGTAACATATAGAAAACTATTCTCCACATCACGCTGTTGCGGCATGCAACCCGATCCAGATAACATACCCGTGGCGGTGTGCCACCCGATCCACACATATATCTCACAAAAGGAGATGCACATCGAGTCAAATTTGCCCATTACAATAAACATATATAGCTTCATGCCCGGCCACAAGAAACGCATCCGAAAAAGTCCTTCAATACTGGAACTGAATCAATGGTAGAAACATCTGCACTGACATCCGTCACGAAGGCCCAATTAACAAAGCAATACTTGCCAGCCGTCCGCTAGTTTTTGGAATACAACTACCCTGCTAGAACATAATCCGATGCACCTTGCCACGCAACTTGTGGCATTTTCCGACATAGCCCATAATATATTAGTCTAGACAACTTGACATTGGAACAACCCGTCTGCAATCTAATATCATAACCCAAATTTGACATACCAAGCAAAGAAAGATCTACTCGGAACTCCAATTTCCAATAACCGCTAGACGATGTCGATACACACGATCTACAACCACTGCATAGTCGGATCACGAGAACTTCTAGTCTCCAACACATATAACACACATCAAGTATTCATTCATACCACGAAAGATTTCAACAATTTCCATGCGCCACCAACAATTCAATTATCAACAGTCGATCCATCAAGAGAATACCGCAATACCACCAAATATTATCAGTTTACATCACCTTTCCCTTTTTATTGAACATAAGTCAGAATCGGATTCCGACCTCGATATCAAAATTTCACTGTCGAACCGGAAACTTCGAAAATTTAACTTTCGCCATTTCAAGCCTAAATAAGCTACGGACCTCCAAAACACTCTGAACAGGTCCCTAAGCCCGAAATCACCCAACGGAACTAACGAAATTGACGGAATTCCATTCCGAGGACGTCTTCACACTGTTTCGAATACGATCTAAATTCTAAAGCTTAAGATCTCCTTTAGGGACTAAGTGTCCCAAAACGCTCCAAAACTCAAAACGAATCATCCCGACAACTCACAATAACAGAAACAAACATGGGGAATGCAGTTAATAGGAGATCGGGGCATTAATTCACAAAATGACCGGCCGGGTCGTTATATCCTCCTCATCTTAAAACATTCGTTCGTCCTCGAACGAGCATAAAGACATACCTGAGGTGGTAAAAAGATGAGGGTAATGGCAACGCATTTCCTGCTCGGTCTACCAAGTCGCCTCCTTGACCGACTGACCTCGCCACTGAACCTTCACTGATGCGATGTTCTTTGACCTCAGCTTTCGAACCTACCTGCCCAATATTGCCACTAGCTCCTCAACATAAGATATATTCTTGTCCAACTGGACTGACCTGAAATCTAACACGTGTGACGTATCTCCGTGATACTTCCGGAGCATCGAAACATGAAATACTGGATGAACTCCTGCCAAGCTGGGAGGTAAGGCAAGCTCATACACAACTTTCCCAACACGTTGCTATACCTCAAAAGGACCAATAAACCTCGGACTCAATTTTTCCTTCTTCCCAAATCTCATAACACTCTTCATAGGCAAAACCCCAAGCATGACCCGCTCTCCAACCATGTAGGAAACATTACGAATCTTCAGGTTTGCATAGCTCTTCTGCCTGGAATGGGCTGTACAGAGTCTATCCTGAGTCATCTTAATCTTATCCAAAGCATCATGAACCAAGTCTGTACCCAATAATCTAGCCTCGTTGTCACGTCCCAAACTACCCCCTAGACGTGACTGGCACCCAGCTAACACCACCTGCCGGGCGAAGCATACTTTCTTACGTTAGCCATTAATTTACAGTATTTGATTAATTAAATGAGTATCCAAATAATCTGATAACTATTACGAACAATTAATATCTCGAAATATAAGATTAACACTCTAGCCCAAATCCCACACTAGACCATGGAGCATCTACGAGAATTACAAAAGACCTCATATGAATAAATGGTAAAGACTCTTTGGGCAGCCTCCATGAACAATGCGGCGGCTCACCTCAATAACTGAATCAACTCTAGCGAACTCGTCTGCTACTAGCTCCGTCTTCACTAATAGTATCTGCATGGATATGCAGGTAAGGAGTGAGTTATACATAAATATAACACAGTAAGATCATCGACCCGCCACTCTGAACACCTCTAGAACAAGTGTTAGAAAATACAAACACACAAAGAGCACAAAAATAATATGCACATAAATTCTTTCACCATATAATTACTCTATAAGGTCCAAACAACTATTCAACAATAACATTATGTATATCTCAACACAATCTACATTAAGGACTTGTCATTAACGGCAGTGCAGGAAATTAACCAAACATCCCAACGAGTCTTCGGCAGCATACACAATTCCCAAAATCTTTCACGGCGGCATACACAATGCCCCAAATTTATAACGGCGGCATACACAATTCCCCAATTATTATAACGGCGGCATACACAATGCCCCAAATTTTATATCAGCGGCATAAACAATACCCCAAATTGATAACGGTGGCATACACAATGCCCCAAAATTTATAACGGCGGCATACAAAATACCCCAACATTTATAACGGCGGCATAGGAATAAATTCTAATTCCCCAATGACATAACACGAGGCTACGCCACATCACACCACATCACAAATTACTTATTAAATAATTTTAGCTTTTTACAAAATAATATATATTTGCGGCTGATCAACGACCACCGATTCTGCCAAGCGCACGCTTGTACCAACACATGGACCAGGCAGAAAAAATATACTTTCAAAATGGATTTTGAAAAAGCAAGTATCAAAGCTTAAATTCTCACCTACCTCGCTAACGGAAAGTTTCCCAACCTTGCAAGAACACCAATCAAATGGCCTCCAATGGTCTCAATCTATCAAAAATATTGAACAACACGTCTTAATTAATCTAAGTGAATAGTTTTTATAATCTTAGGACGAGTCAAAATCAAAGTCAACCCCCAATCTAATTAATAAAAATTTGTATACGATTAATATCAAACGCGGCATTTTCAACGATAGAAAAAATAAAATTACCGAGCGGTGGTCTCGCATTTAACCCACCTTTTCCAAAATCCAGATTTCTCATGCTAACAAAATTGGTTACTTTATTTCATTAAACCATTTCATATTCAATCTTCATTACATAACTATTATGCTACTACAATTTTTACTTTTCATTATTTACAACCAAATTAGTTAATCATATATTTCCTATTTAAAATAGTGGCAACCGAAACTACATCTAATATATTTCATAGCATTAGCTTTTTAATTTCTATCAATCATTGCCAAATAATTCTCCTCATAATCATTAGCTAATCATTAGAATTAATTCCCCTTCATCCCAATTACCTTGAAAACGTTACTGTGGGTAAGGTTTATATATAACTAGAGGTGTGTATTCGATTTATCGATTCAATTTTGACCCTTATCGATAATTACTTATCGATTATCGATTTGCACATATGCTTATCAATATCGTTTCAATAAGTTTTCGATTTTTTTGATTTCGATTTATCGATTTTGGGGGCTTATCGATTCAGTTATCGATTACACAAATAAGAAAATTTATGGGATTCCACGGAAAGTATATCGCTATAAACGCGCCTAACTAATATTGACAAAAAGAAGCTAAAATAAGACGAACACCATTTATAACATAAAAATTGTGTCAACAAGCACATGCAACAAAACTAAAGTAAG
>MU702412.1:68252-85792 GCA_026770625.1 Nicotiana glauca | reverse complement strand
AAATATATATATATATATATATATATATATATAACCAGTAGGGTCCTGACCTTCCTCGTCACTACCCGACCGATGTTAGGCCTGGCACTTACTGGGTATCGCTGTGGTGTACTCATGCCCTTTCTTGCACATGTTTTTCATGTGCAGAACCAGGTTCATTAGCTCAGCCATACTATCAGTGAGGCGAGATGACTTTCAGAGACTTCGAGGTATATCTGTCGCGTCCGCAGACCGAGGAGTCCCTCTCTATTATCTCTTTTAGCTATAGACCTTCTGTAATTACTTTGTTTAGACTTCCGGAGTTAGAACATTTTGTATTTCCTCTAGTTTGTGATTCATGAGATTCCGATTTTGGGAGTGTTATTATTGGTCGAGAGTGTTATTATTGCATATTCTGAGGTGCATTTTAAACTTTATCTATTATATTACCCGTAAAATTGCTAGTTTTGTATCTTTATTTCCTTTTTCTGTAAATTGTTAGGCTTACCTAGCCGTAGAGACTAGGTGCTGTCACGACAGTTCGCGGAGGGAGAACTTGGGTTACGACAAGTTGGTATTAGAGCTCTAGGTTCATAGGAGTCATGAATCACAAGCCGATTTAGTAGAGTCTCGCGAATCGGTACGGAGAAGTCTGTACTTATCTAAGAGAGGCTATGTAACTATTAGGAACAATTCCACTTCATTTGATTTCCTTGTCGTGCGAGATTTTTTATATCAAAATTCTAAACCTATATCTTCTATTCTCCCACAGATGGTGAGGACACGAGCTACCAGAGGTGACCAAAGACCCGCACCTCCTAATTGATCCATCAGAGGTCGGGGCCAGGGTAAGGGCCGAGGACGGGCACGTGGTGCAGCCAGAGCAACCGCGCGAGCTGCTACAGAGAAGGAGCCAGCAGCTCTAGCCAGAGTCCAGGTGCCTAATACGCCTACTACTACTACTACTACTCCAGCTCTCTAGGAGACTTTTGCACCGTCTGTAGGGGTTCTTAGCTAATCTTTTAGTTTCTATTAGATCTACAACTCACGTGATTTTGCTAACCTAACAAACCATAATTTTTTTCTCCTTCCCTGCACGTATAGGAATTTACATGGCAGGTAACCGAGATATAACTAAGGTGACATGTGACATCCCCGACAACCTCATGAATGCTATCAATGAGAGATATGTAATGCTGGACGATGATGTGACACCCACTGCCTCCCGCAGGCTCGAGAGGTTGCCTCCCCCTCATTGTAGCACAACGAAACCAAATGGAAAAAGGGCCTCAACGTCCACAACAGAAGGGATACCACCTTCCATGAAAAAGCTCCTCGAAGCGTGGTTGATCGATACATCAGTAAGTGTGCTCAACAAACAAGCTCTATGCATGACGATAGAAACCACGAGAGCCCACATTACTCAGTATGGAGACAAACAGGGCGATCAACTAGACCCTCCAATGCTAGGTATAACTCACAATGTTACTGAGAGTTTAGGTGATGGTGTCCTCGCCGTTGCTTTGAAGAGAATGGAAGAAATGAAAGACGAAAACAAAACGCTTAGATACCAAATGAAAGAACACCAAGAACGAGTAGACATGATATCGGGTGCCCCTAAGTTACTACCGTTGAGGGAAGCTGGCAGGTTCGTGGAGAAGCCGAGCCTGGAAGCGGCCCCACATGCCATACCAAAGACCTTAAAAATGCCACCATATCTCAGGACATACGACAGAGCAACCCACCCCGAAGATCACGTTACTCATTACGTCACCATCATGAAGGGTATCAACCTCACAAAGGAACATGTGTCCTCCATTTTGTTGAAGACATTCGGCGAAGCCCTTACTGAAGGGGCATTAACCTGGTATTCACAAATACCAATCTGCTCCATAGAAACCTTCGAAGAAATGGCTGATAAGTTCATGACAGGGCATGCCGGGGCTAAGAAAGCCGAAACAAGAGTAAACGACATCTTTGCCATCACACAATCCCTAGGAGAGGGACTAAGGGACTTCCTCACCCGATTCAACAGGGTAAGGATGACCTTATCAAATGTACCTAAAGGGATGGTAGTTGCAGCCTTTCAGAACGGGTAAGGCAGAGAGGGTTTAAGAGCGACCAGAAAGCTGCAAAGCCGGTTGATGAAGTACCCTCCAACCACTTGGGACGAAATCCATAATGCTTATTGTGCCCAAGTCCGAGCATATGATGACGAACTCAACATACCAACTCGACGGCTCATCTCGATACAAGCTGAACCCTGGAAAGAATGAAGAGATAATAGGAGGGATCACCCAATTTCATGGCCAAACAGAGAACGACATCATCCTTAACTTAGAACCCTCGTACCTCCTTCCTTCAGCTATGATGACAAATAATCTAGGCCGAGAACGTGGACTCATAGAAATGGGAGAGGTATGCCCCCATGTTATTTGCTCACAACTTTTGTGTTTCACCCACAGAATCTACGCCCTGGAGAAACTTGGAACAAAGGTAAAGTGGCCGCAAAGATGAGGTCCGATCCAAGCACCAGAAAATTCGACACCCTCTACAAATTCCACCAAGAACGTGGGCACAAAATATAAGATTACATCGCCCTAAGGCAAGAAGTAGTGAACATGTTGCAACAAGTGCACCTCCAAGAGCTGCTGAGCGACAAGGGAAGGAACACCTTCGCCAGGGGTCGAGAACATCAAGGCCCTCCAAAGCCGCCTCACCGGCCCGCACCATCAATATGATTATCGACGGCAATGATTGATACCTCCATTAACGACATCAAGTTCACTTCTACTCACAAGATCAAAAGATTGATCACCCACGAATGGTATGATAGACTCGAAGAAAGTATCATCTTCGATGATTCAGATGCCGACAATTTGACTTTCCCTCATAATGATGCTATTCTTGTTACTATACAAGTTTCAGATAATGATGTTAAACGCATGCATTGTGGTAGTGATGGGAGTGGAGCATGTATATCTATCCCCGAGTCATCACCCAGATTAGACTCGAGGACAAGATAGTGCCACGCTATATCACACTAACTAGTTTTAACAATGCAGTTGAACGTACTTCTGGAGAAATTACACTCCATGTCCTCATCTGTGGCATAACTCTGTAGAAAACGTTCCACATTATGGACCAGGACACCGCATACAATGCCATAGTAGGACGACCATGAATACATCCAATGAGAGCCGTCCTATCCAGCCTATACCAAGTGATCATGTTCACAACACCGTGGGGAATATTCATCATAGGAGAGGAACAACGCGCATACCAGGAATGCTACCGCATTTCCATGGATGGATCAATAACCCAACAAAAGAAAGATAGGCAAAAAGAAGCATAACAATTAATAAGGTCGAGGTCGACACCCGAATAGACTAGAGACGTCATTATGGAACTTGAAATGGTTGAAGTGGAAGACTCAACTAGAGGACCTCGACCCTGTTCAATTGGATCTCAAGGACCCCCAGCAAAAAGGCCTATATCGGTTGCAAACTCTAAGAACCACGTAAATTTAGCCAATTTTTAATAACTAATGTAGATTTGTTTGCCTTCAACCATGCAAATATGCCAGACATCCCCAAGGAATCACCCATACAAATTGAATGTCGACCCATTCTATCCCCCTATAAGGCAGGTTAGACGAAAGTTCAACCCCGCCATCGATGATGCCGTCCACGAGGAGGTAGAATTTTTTTTTAGAAAATAGATCCATCAGGGAGTCAAAATACCCCGTTTGAATAGCCAACGTGGTGATGGTTAAAAAGAAAAATAGGAAATGGATGATGTGTGTAGAAGGATTCACCCCCGTTGCAATCAACATGGTTGAGGTCGACGCAATAGTCGGGCATGAGCTGCTAAGTTTCCTGGACACATACTCGGGCTATAACCAGATACTCATGGAAAAAGAGGACTAGGAGAAAACCACGTTATCACCAATAGAGTAATATATGCCATTTAGGTTGAAGAATGCAGGAGCCACCTATAAGAGAATTGTCACGAGAATGTTCAAAGACCAACTCAGCAAAATCATGGAGTTATATATCGACAACATGCTGGTCAAATCCGTGAGGACAGAAGACCATATCGACCACTTGAGAGAAGCTTTCAACATACCAAGATGATACAAGATGAAACTAAACCTAGAGAAATGAACATTTGGTGTAGCCTCGGGAAAGTTTTTGGGTTTCTTAGTGTCACAACAAGGGATCGAAGTCAACAACTAACTAATAAGAAGTGGGTACAAAAGTTGACTAGTCAAATCGCTGCCCTATCAATATTTATCTGGCGTTCATCCGACATATGACAAATTTTTTTGGCATATTTAAAAAGGACAATGGCCTTGAGTGGACGTTCGATTACCTACAAGCTATGCGAGAGCTAAAGGTGTATCTATCATCACCGCCTCTACTCTTGAAGCCCGAACCCGGGGAACACCTCATCGTCTACCTTGCCGTTTCCGAAGTAGCAGTAAGTGCGATCCTGGTCCGAGAAAATAATGGTACACAATATCCTATTTATTACATTAGTAAACACTCGTCAATACCAATAGGAGGTACCCATACATCAAGAAACTGGCCCTAGCACTGGTCGTAGCTTCACGAAAGCTTAGATCCTATTTCCCGTGCCACCATATCTCGGCTGTTACCACTTTTCCTTTAAGAAGCATTTTACATAAAATTGAGCTTTTAGGGAGGCTGGCCAAGTGGGACATCGAGCTAAGCAAACACGATATCATATACCAGCCTCGAACAACGATACAGTTGTAGGTGCTCACCGACTTCATCACAGAATTCAGCGCAAAAGTAATGCCCAAGGCCGAGAAAAGGTGCTCAGGCTTCTCTTAAAACACAAGACCTTTGGGTCCTATACACCGATAATACATCCAATACTTCTGGTTTTGAACTGGAACTCGTACTCAAGGTCCCTAAAGGCGAGGTAATTCGCCAATCCATAAGGTACCCAGATTTGACTAACAACGAGGTCGAGTATGAGGACATAATTACAGGTCTAAGGCTAGAACCCAAATATAGGGAAAAGTGGCTAAAACTCGGCTGTGATTCTTGGCTTGTGGTTAACTAGGTTATAGGGACTTACCGAATCAAAGAGCAAAGGTTGCAAAATAATCAAGCCAAGATATGTAAGTTTCTATCCAAATTTGACGAATGCCAGCTTGACCAAATCCCACAAGCCAGAATGCAGAAGCAGACCGCCTTGTCAAATTGGCTACAGCCACCAAAAGCATCACAAACCAGAGATAATAGTGTAGTCGACCTCCTTAACTCATCACTAGACCAAATCGAGCTAAGATCTGTAAGTTAAACTTGGGATTGGCGCAATTGTATTATTACTTACTTTCAGGACAACACCCTTCCAAGTGACAGAAAAAAGCTAGAAAACTAAGAATGCAATCATGCAGATACAAGCCCCTTCACAATGACTTATATAAAAGGACATATAGTGGTTCTTTGGCGAAGTGTTTGGGTCCAAACCAAACCCAATGCTTTATCAAATAAGTTCACGAAGGCCAATGCGGTGCCCATTCTAGTAATTGAGCACTCGTTAGATGCCTCATACGGACATGGTACTATTGGCCCACCATGAAAAAATACGCCTCAGAATTCGTGAAGAAACACAAAAAATGTCAGAAATACGCCCCAATAATCCACCAAGCGGGCGAACATCCTCATTCATTTACCTCTCCATGGTAGTTTATCAAGTGGGGGATGGACATTGTGGGTCCCCTGATCTCGTCCAAGTCACAGCTCTATTTAACTATATGAAACGGTCAATGCAATAGTAATACCCAACAAGGAGTCGGGGTCGATTTTCCACAAAGAGAGTGAATAGGAATTAGGAGTATATACTTTAGTGAATGAGCTTGAATTATCTCAAATTGCACTTCTACAAAATTGTGTTGTTTTTAAGTCTTAGTTAAACTAAGATACCAACTAAGAATTAAAGCTAGGAAATTGTTATTGTTGTTTTTCAAATGATATAAAAGACCTAGGATTATGACCTTCACATAGGTATTTGCCTAATGGGTTGCAAACTTTAAAGCTTGTATTATTGGTCGGGGTGTATTATAGTTATCAACACTCAAGTACCCACTCAATACCTCTCGGTAAGAGAGTGATTTTGCCCAATTCGGCTTTCTCAAGTCCAAATGGGTATTGAACAAAATGGTTGATAAAAAGCTCAAGTCGGGTTTTACTATCTCTAGGTTCAACCCTTTAATTGGGTCTATCAATCTCTTGATTTACACCAATTTCTTGTTAGCCAAGTTTTCCTAGACTAAGTCTCTATTTTGCAAGTAAATACAGAGTCAAATAGGCATGAACTAATGTTTGCAACCATTAATATTATAATTAAAAGCAAGAACAAGGCAAAATAATAAATACCCAAGCATAAACAAGCAATAAATCAAATACCCATTAAGTTTACACTCTAGGGTTGGGTCACAACCCTGGTAAAAATCTAGTTACTCATGCTTAAACAAAAGAAATAGAAGATAAAATTATAATTAAACACATATTGATGATTAAAACAATGAAATCTATGTTCACAGAGCTCAAAATGGAAAACCTACTGAAGAGGGTAAAGAAAAACGTCTACTGTGGCTGCTGATATTCAAACTTGACCTAAAAAAGGTGAAACTCTTCTATTTATACAAAGGTGGAATTTACATACAAAAATGCCCTTTCGGAGGTTCTGCGATCGCACAATTCCATGTGCAGTCCGCACTTTGCTTCAGCTTAATAGGATTTGAATCTTGCACCTGCACAATTCTGAACCTCGGCCGCATCTCTCATTTTTTGTGGTCCGTACATTTCTGAGTGCGGAAACACATGGCTCTTCTGCGGACCGCACAAATCCCACTGCGGCCACGTAGCTGATCTTCTACTGCAGCACAATAATTATGTGGACCACACTTCCTTTGAACTTGATATGCAAATTCTCTAAACTTTTGCTCTTGCTTAGTTTCTACGGTCGCACATTTCATGTGCGGACCACACTTCTCACAGTCCTCTGATAAGTTTGTCTTCACAATCTGTGGCAGCAAATGGTATTATGTTGTCCGCATTTTGAGCTTCTGTGCATGTTCTTTTCCTTGAGTTCAGATCACTCATTCTTGAGTTGGATTTCATCTTAACTAGCTCATTTTCCAATACTTCTGCAATTAAGCATATTTCATCAGTTTTCGAGAACACAATTAAACACTTTTTGACTACAACGAAAGCTAAAAGGCGCTAATAAGTAGTCAAAATCCCCACTTATCATCCCCTCTTACCAGGGTGAGGTAATGTACAATTCTTTTTAGTTTTAAGTAACTTGGGTAGAAGCAGAAGCATTCACCCAAGTATGCGAACAAGAGGTAATCACCTTTATATAGAAAAATATCATCTGCCAATTCGGCCTACCCATGGAGATTAGCTGCGATAACGCACCCCAGTTCACGGAAAAAAAACTGCCAAATTCTTCGAGAAATGGCGCATTAAGAAAATACTTTCAAACCCTTACCACCCAGTTGGAAACGGGTATGCAGAATCCTCCAACACGTCCATATTAAACATCATGAAGAAAACACTTGAAGAAGCCAAGGGAATGTGGCCGGAAATACTCCCAGAAGTATTATGGGCGTACATAACCACCTAGAAGACGAGCACAGGGGAGACACCCTATTCTCTGGTCTACGGAACAAAAGCAATTATACCAATCGAGGTCGGAGAGCCTAGCCTAAGGTACTTCCATGAAACTGGCACCAACAATGATGAGAGTAGAAGGCAAGATCTCGATAATATTGATGAATGAAGAGACATGGCGTACATAAGAATGGTCACCCTAAAGTAGCTAGCGGAACATTACTACAACAAAAATACAAAGGTCCAGCCGCTCAAAGTCGAGGACTACGTGCTCAAAGCCAAAACCCAAGCAAGCAGAGATTCACGAGAAGGCAAACTGGGATGGACCATATAAATATAATAGGCAATACAAACAAGGGTTTATTCCAACTAGAGACAATGGAAGGAAAATAGTTACCAAACAATAGGAATATCAGCCACCTCAAATATTTCAACTTCTAAAAAAGAGAAGCGCCCCCCAAGTCATACTATTTTCCCTTACTTGAGATTTGTCCCATTAGGATTTTCTCAAGGAGGTTTTTGTCTTTCATTTCCCGAATCCTCAAGACTTTCCAAGTCGAACAATGAAAGGACTAGATAAACCAGGATTGGGTATGCCAGCCAATGCCCAAAGTTTGTAACATTCTCCAATTATGTAATCGGAGCAACAACATTAAAGTAATAGCAACTTACATTTATGAAAACCGCCTCAACAAAAAGGTAAGTTTGAGAAAGTTCGAACAACACCTACCGACCCTCGGCCGCAATTTGACAAAAGGTTAAGTTCGACCTAGCTCAAAAAAACACCTATCGGCCCTTGGCCACACCTTAACTAAAGGTTAAATTCGACCAAGTTCGAACAACACCTAATGGCTCTTGATTGTGATTTATGGAAAGGTTAAATTCGAATAGGCTCGAACAAACACCTATCGTCTCTCGGCCACACCTTAACTAAACGTTAAATTCAACCAAGTTCTAACAACACCTACCGGCCCTCGGTTGTGATTTATAGAAAGGTTAAGTTTGACCAAGCTCGAATAAACACCTATCGACTATTGACCACTATCTAACTAAAGGTTAAGCTCGACCCAACTCGAACAAACACCTATCGGCCCTCGGCCAAAATTTAAGGAAAGGTTAAGTTCGACCCAACTCGAATAAATAACTCCCGGCCCTCGGCCATAATTTAAGGAAAGGTTAAGTTCAAACCAGCTCGAACAAACACATACCGGCCCTTGGCCACAACTTGACAAAAGTTCAAGTTTGACTAAGCTTGAATAACACCTATTGGCCCTTAGGCCATAACTTAACAGAGGGTCAAATTCGACCAAGTTCAAACAACACCTATCAGCAAAATCTAAACAAAGAGAAATACTTGACCTATTTAATTAAAGGCTGATATGGCCCATAGATATTTGACTCTAAGACAACAACAATAAAAAGAGCGAAAATCATAATGAGCAAACAACAGAAGCAAAAATATACAAGTGCAGAAACAAATCACAGGAATGGAAGAAGGTGCAAGAAACAACTTTAATATTTCACATGTAAATAAAGAGGGTTTTTTACAAAGGCTCCTGAAGAGGCTTGAAAAAATACACAAAAAGTTAAAAAGAAAAACTATTGGCCATCGCCATCACGACTTTCTATGCCTTCACCATCTCGATCTTCAACAACGTCATCGCTCCGACCAATAATACCCTTACCATCTCGGTCCCCAGCATCCTCTCCATCCTTGCCCTGAGGATAAATGGAATCATACCAGGCATCCTCTTAAAGCCGATATATGCCCTCTTCCCCATCCTTCTCGTCAGTTCAAGGTGTAGCTAGGTCATGTCCACAAGTGGCCCAAGCTTCGCGAGCCTTAACCTAGGAATCCTCAAGGGCCTCCTCAGAAATGGAGCTTGCTGCACGCAAGTCCAGAAACACATCTAATTGGGCATCGGCATGGATTTAATTTTTGTACATCTCCCGAAGGACGCTGGGGAAATTAGAAGTATTAGAAAATGAAGGCCACACAAGTAATGGGGCCATCTCAGACTCCAGAACGGCAACTCGGTCATGAAGATTGGAGTTTTCCCTGTCCACATCGCCAATCCTCTCCTCGAGCCGATCTTTCTTCGCCCTTGCTATTGACTGATCATTTTCCCCCTCAGCTTGAAGAGTCTTGTTTGGCAACTCAAGGATGTCCACCTTCATTCGAGCATCCAACCGAGAGGACTTCGCCTTCTCGAGCTCTTCCTACTTCTTGGCAATCTCACCCCTGAGAGTTTCTGCCTGGAACTGGCATTCTTCAAGTTGGTCTCGTAGCTGGACCAATTTGGCTTGAAGATTGTTGCATTGGGACTCCATGTCCCGACTGAGTTCGAGATCCTCTTCTTTGCTCCTCAACGTCCCTTTGAGGATGCTGCACTTCTCTACAACCTACATTAGCTCTTCATCCCTCTTCTTCATGTCCTCCCTCAGGGGCCGCACATCACCTCCCACATGATAATGAATTTGGAGGTCTCGGTATATACCGTGGTACTCAGTATATTTCCCTTTCAACTTCACAAATATCTCTTTGTACCCTTTTCTCCCTCGGGGCTCTCTCGATTTCCAGAACAACTGTCTACAAATCAAAGTAAAAAGGTTAGAACTTAAAATAAGAGAAGGAATTAGAAAAAGGTCATACAGTAGTATTTTCCGTGAGAGCAAGGCCGACAATGCTCTTCGGCAGAGCACTATCATCTATCTCTTTGAGGGATTTACCCTCAACATCGGAACAGTGAGGACGGAGGGCAGGGACTACCTCCTCGGAGTTCGCTAGCAATTCACAATCCATTAGGATCGTAATGGTTCGTGAACCCCCTTCCAATATCACCTCGAGTTGGGTGAGCTCCTCATTGATCATTCTCAAATCAACCAAATCAACATCGGAGTCCGTCTCGTCACCATCCTCGGCAAAAATCTTCCCTCGATCACTAGTAGGAGAAGAGACGCCCATAGCCGCTCAAGAGGTTGAAGCCTACTCTTGCCGTGGAAGTGCATGGCCACCACCAACAACCACCTCTTCTCCCTCTCTCTCTCGGAATGTAAGTGAATTCCTACACCAACTTCTATCGGTCTTGGGGCCTTGATGCTCGGCTCAATATTATCATTAACAAAAATTGTCGTTGTCTCACGTGACTTGAAACTTTCTTCCGTGACGTCAATGGCCAAAGAAACTCTAGCCACTGACATCCACGGACCTCCTTTTCGAGGTTGAAGATCCTCATTACTGGGCAAGTGTCCGTCGTCTTTGTTAACAAGCAAAAATAGGGGAGGAGCGGATACGGCTAGAACAAGGATGGGAGAGAAAGCGGCAACAACTGGAATTGGCATGAAAGTAGAAGTGGAAATGGCAGAGACAGGGGCGAAGAGTGAAGGCGTAGTGGCCCTCCTCTTCCGTAACGAGGGTACGGGGGCTCTCAACCTCATCGGAGCTCCTCTGACCGAACCTAGAGAAAAATAATGAACGCGGGATCAACATAAAGAACAGACACAGACAACAGAAGAAGAACATCAACGATAGGGAAGAGATTACTTATGGAGGGGAGAGACGGTCTAAATTTTATGAACAAACTTAACCAATCACGTATCCCTGTCGTATAGGGAAGGATCTGTCGGACCTAGTCAGTAATATGGGTCACAAACTGGAGAGGTCGTATAGTAGCTGCAGAAAGAGAAGGGCTGATAACCAACCCACAACAAAAAAAAAGTTAAAAAAAACAAACAACACGAACACTTATGGTGGGGTTCCAGGCCTCCTGGAAGCCGATGGCAACGGATACTACGGCCTCGGTCCTAACAAAGAAAAAATAGAGCCAGAAGTGATGACTAGCCTTGTCATCCATCCTTACCACCAATAATTTCCCCCTACGTTGGAGAAGATTTAGTAGCGTCCCTTGATAGAAATAGGGGGAAGGGGGTGAAAAGGTACACTAGGCGGCGTACCTTAATCTCGACCTCAGCCAATTCAGCAAACTTCGCCAACATTTTGACCACCTTGAAGACGTAAGGGGCAAGCTACGTGGGGTACACATTATAATGGCGGCACAATTCTTCTATCAACTCTGGGAAAGGGAACAAATAGCCGATTGTGAACATATAGGCATAAAGGGTGCAAAATCCGGGACGATGGACTCACACTTTGTTGTCACCCGCATGGATCAACTCCACGTGATCAGGAAGGCTGAGCCTGGCCTTAAATTTGACTAAACTCTCAACCATCATTGTAGATCGAAACCTCACAATCACCACTTCCTATGCCTTGTAGAAATTAGGTTTGCCATCAGCGTATCGAGGTACAATCTCCTCCATGGGAGGGTTTCCTCCTCAACAACAACTGCAATGTCTTTCCCCTGATAAGGGAATATGATATCTAAAGGGACCGAATGATCCTCCATATGGATATCGGATGAGAGGTTTGACATTGTTATAAAGAAAGATAAAGAAGTAGAAAAACCAACAGAAAAGCGGAAAAATCTTACGAAGGAGAATATGGATTTTTGCTTGAGAAATAGAAAGAGTGTGAAAAACTTCAAATTCAATGAGCCCTCCCTTATTTATAAGGTTTGCGGGCACCAGAATCGAAACAGCTGGTCATGACTAGCATAAAGATTGAAACGGAAAAACCAATCAAGGTTAGGAATCGACACAATGCGTCGGGAATCAGCATCATCATGATTCATGAAATCATAACATCACTCCACCTCTTGAACAAAGGTTTCTAGCAAATCACCCAGCATCATCATGATTCATGAAATCATAACATCACTCCACCTCTTGAACAAAGGTTTCTAGCAAATCACCCAGGAAAATCAAAAGTTTGAATTATGCGGCCCACAGAAAGCCACATCACCAGCTCGCTTCAATGACTATGACCATGTTAACTGTTCAACAAGCTCGACCATAAACAATATTATCCGCTCATTGAGCTCGCCTGTGAGGACGACCTCAACAAGCAGAGGGACTAAATATATGGGTCAAAAATTAACTTAGTTATGTACAGACCATATCAGCATTAGGAGGGCGTTCGAGAGCTTCCTCGTGTCATCAGTATAACTTCAGCAAAAAGGTGAATTCAAGGTCAAAGTGATCTAGTGAGAGCCAAAGGATTTGGTGGAGGAGTCATCACATGCCAAGGCTGAGGATGGTCACTCCTCTTAAAAGGGAATAATAACGGCTAGTTTTAGATAAGACTTTAGAGAGAACATTCCTATAAATATTCTCTGGGTCTGTATTATTAGGGTTGTAGATATGTATTCCCTTATAAATAGAAAGAGACATAGTTATGAAAAGAGAGGATTCACTTGCAAAAGAATATATTGACTTTTTTCTGTAGAATCTTGCTTTATTATACACATATAAAGTATACCATTTTCCTTCTTGCCTAACTTTTACACTCGATCCAAGAACAATCTGAATATTCGAAGGCTCATCTATCATTCATCATTGTTATAAAGAACATCCACGAATCTCACCATTTTCGGTTGTCACAACTCAATCTGGAGGGCCATGACTGGCACCCGTTCCATACTTGTCGAGATCCAATGCACATTTTATCTAACATTTCTTATCATATATAAGGGTCGACGAGATAAATATAAATATAGCCATGAATCCTAAATAGCCAACAATGACAGGTAATGTCATGAACATATATAATATGGGCTGATAAGGCTGTCATGAAGCTATATATAAGGTACGAGCTGACAAGCTGCCATGAGATACTATACCACAAAAATTAGTCGACAAGGCAATCCAATCTATACATGAGTCGACACATGTCTATGGGCCTCTAAAGGAATATAAGTGCTACAACATTGCCGGAATAGGGCCCTGACATACCCATAATGTCTATAACAAAAATTCATACCAAGACCACGACAAGTCCGGAGAAGGGATCTCGCCAATAATCGATGATTTGGGCAGCCTACTATGGTAGGGGAGCTGCGTCTACCTATCTATCAGGACCTACAACATGACATGCAACGTCCCAAATAAAAAGGACGTTAGTATGAATAAAGTACTGAGTATGTAAGGCAGGAAAGCATAAGTACGAACAGTAATATAAATAGGGATACCATATGGGTACCTTTGAGGGCTATTGACATAAAATGCATAATACATGCACACACACACACACACACACACACATATATATATAAACTTTTATATCATACGCCTTTATGGGCATCATCATCATCATCATATCGTAACAGGCCATAATAAGCTCGGTAAAAATGTAACCGGCCATCATAAGGCTCGATAGAATCGTACCTGGCCATGTTGAGTTTGAAAAAACCCAACTAATTAGTGGTTGCAAACTAGGTATCGTACCGGATCAACTATAACACGGCTAGGTAGAGTAAAATAGATACATAGATGTAATGCATGATGGACTCATTGGAATCATATTCTGAACCTTTCAGAGTGACGTAAAGTCGGTATCCTAAATACATGTTACTAGGACTAACTCTTCATCATGAAGTACCAACAACATTGATAACATAAGAATAAGAAGAAACATCAACATCAATCGTTCCATAAGAAGAGAAATAATGTAGGTACTGCTAGCTTCTAAGAGTGGAGTATCTTTGGAAGCTCGTTCATTACATTATGTAAAATCGGAGTCGTGCAAAAGAAGGAAAAGGATAGCCTCCCATACCTTGTATATACTTACCAACCTCAAGCTATACAAATGTCACGACTCCTTAGTCTACAATAAGAGAAATGATACTATCGTTATCGTTTAAGCATCGTAACTATTATGTATCGACCACAACCTATTTTATGATGAAACAGACAATACCGCCCCGATTTATATGATGTACCAAAAGTTAAACAATCACCAAACAGCCCAAAAAGCATCAATAATAATCATATTGAGCCTCCCAAAATAGTCCACCAACCAACATCATTACTAGCAAGCCCTTTGATATATAACTCACACGTTCTAGCTTCAACGACTTAGCTGCAACTTTGATAATCTTAAATACATGTAGAATAAGAGGTTACTTAAATTTAAAAAGAAATAAAAACTCCAATTTGACCTTAATTTACCAAGATATATCCCTCCAATGCTGCCACAAGAACAAGGAAGCGAAACTAGCAATCAATTAGGGTTTTTCGGCACTAAGGTCGATATTAAAAGCTTGAGGGAGTTATTTACAGAACATAAACCACTTAAAACAACCTCCCACACGAGCTGGAACAACACAAAAATCAGAAACAACAAGAAGAACAAGAAACTTACTAGCGCCACGGGATTCCCGACACTTGATTTGTATTGTTTGCTCTTTGTTTGGGTATTGGATCATGAGAGAACCTTGAGAGAGTGGTTTTTAGGGTTATAAGGTCTTTTATATATATATATATATATATATATATATATATCTCAACTGCCTATGTGGGCCCATAGAGAGCTACTTGGCGCAGTCTTGCTAAAACGCAAATATCTCTCTCCTCAGAGATCATATCGATGAACGGTTTATTGAGTTAGAAACTAGACTCATAGATATTAAATTTGGTGGGTATGTCACCCCATAATTTTAAGTAAATTGGGAGAAAAGTTTAGTAACATTTGACCTAAAGTTTAAGCAAAATTATGAACGTAAGTTGCGACAACTTTTGTCGACTTTTGTTTCATAACTCATTTGAATTCAAGACTTATGATAAAAATATTATATGATTCACCTTAAAACACAACATATTGGTAATATTAAGCTAGTTTTACCTGAAAATACGATTTACAACATCCTTGATTTGTTTAACTTCTAATACTTGTTAACCACTCTTATACACTCTTGTATCATTTAAGACCAATAGGATTAACTTCTTATCATCTCAAAGATAATATCCTCGAATTTACGTCGACTAACTTACGACGTGAACAAACGTACGTGAAAATGGGTTGTAACACCACCCCTCCTTAGGAACATTCGTCCTCGAATGTAAGGGTTTATGGAGAGTCTAACTCATCATGGATTCCGACGAAAATTTCTAGCCGAGTTTTCCCTATAAAATGGACACTAGCCAAACTTGCCAGCAGTTAAACCTAACGTATGGCCTCCCAAGGCTATACAAAACATTATGGATATGTACATTATCTTCATACCTGTCACACCCCAAAATCCGAGGAGCGCGACCGGCGCTCAACCGAATAAACCCGACTGAACAAGCCTGCTATGTTTCATTCTACCCAAACTAGTTCATAAATAAAGAGGGGATATTATCCCATTTAGTAAAACGCAAGGAAATTTGTTGTTAGCAACCCTCATTTCATTCTTTGTAATTGCTTCATTTAGTTTTCAAAATATTACAAGTTTACAAATTTTAATGAAAAACATGCTTGTCAAGTACCAACATTTCTAGCCCGGACTCCGAACATCAACCTCCACCCACAATAGTCTACGGAGCCTCTAAATACAAGATAAGAGCAATAGAGAAATGCCGGTAACAAGGCTCCGGCTATACCTCAAAATGTATTTAGAAAAAAAAGAACAAAAGATACATAACATGACCCCGGGATGTAGTGGGTCTCACCAACACCGCTGAATAAAAGTAGAGGAGGTGCTACCGCCGGTGGACTGGAGTACCTGCTGTAGAACCACCTACAATCATAACACGAATGTAGCGCCCCGACAAAAGGGACGTTAGTGCCGTCGAATAGCACTAGTATGTAAGGCTAAAAGTACTATTTCAGAGTAGAATATCCATACAAGTAAAGAATTCACAAACAATAAGTCAAGATCAACGATATTCTAACACCCAATTATGAAACATGTTGGTCCTCTACTTTATGAAAATAATATATATACTTTTTGTTTGGTTGGGAGATCTCTAGCACCGATATAAGTTTTACCACCGTCTTTGATAGCACGGAGACTGATCATGACCCGATCGGCTAAGTCATCCCTTTTTAGAGACATATACCAAATCAAAAATTTCCAATTTTTAATTTCCCAGGTATCAAATTTCCAAATTTATTGATTTCCAGCACTATACCACCATGTGTGCGGCATGGCGTCCGATCACGGTCCGATCGGCTAAGCTGCTTTCCCACATATGCCGTGTGGGTTGGCGTTACAAAATTTCAATGTTGCCAAGATCATCCCAGTTAAGGGGAATAAGCTCGATGCACCCCTACACCGGCACGTGTAGTTTCAGGAATGAGTCTTATGACCCACCCTTCCTCGGTGTTGCTAAAGATACTCCCGAAAACATATTTGATTCAATTTAGTATTGCACACAATTGCAGTATAAATATAAGTATACGAATATGTCATAAATGCAACCATGCTTACCTTAATATCTTTCACAATTTATAGATTCCTATTATTATTTCCAGTCACCAACAACAGTATTTCCTTGGCTCATTTGTCCATTCACAAGATTCTTTATTCCTGGCACGATGGCCGTATTAGGTTTTTCACATTTTCATCCCTTTATTTCCAAAGATCACCAACCAATATCAATATACCAAATATTCCGGAAATTTTGTATTTTAAAATCCAACAGAGATAGAATTATCAAGCATAAAGAACTCTTCCCAAATAGGAATATACCAACCAACAATTATATCACACATTGAGCGGATCGTATCTGTAAGGCAAAGCATTATATAAAACAACCACTTATGGGCATAGTTCGGGTACAAGACTATTAGGCCATTCTACCTTTGGAAGTTAGCTCATAAGATTTGAGACTATTTTATATTTATTTCACCCTTCCTTATTCGATTCATTTCCATATGTCATTATATCTCATCAACAAGTAGACAAAATCAACCAAGACATTTAATACACACAATAGCAACTAGGAGCAGTAAACAGAGCAATTCTTCTCACCCAATTAGCATGCTAACTTCTTTTGAGAGGCGACTCAGGACTATACAATTTTTGG
>MU702412.1:45987-61388 GCA_026770625.1 Nicotiana glauca | reverse complement strand
TAGAAATTAAGAGCTTGGATTATAGACCCTTACCTTTTAGGAAGATGACCAAGGTGCCTTTCTTGACAAATCTTCAAGGTTTAAGAAAGATATTATGGAGAAATATTGATGAAGAACTCCTTCTCCCTCTAGGACCCCTTCTCTATCTCTAAATGCATCAGAAAAATAAGCCTAAAATGAAGGGTAGGGTGTAATATATCGACATGGGGTCGGGTTATTAAATTAGAGAATTGGAGCCCCGAGTCAAGTATGCGGTCGCATTTGCGATCGCAGACTAAACATGCGGTCCGCATAATGGACCGCAGAATGCTCCCCAAAAACTAAACATTCTGACTCAATCTGCGGTAAGAATGCGGTCCGCATTCATGTTCTGCAATCGCAAAGTGCACCGCAGAACTAACCCTCGCAAAAATCAAAGGAAAATATGCGACGACTATGCGGTCCGCATTTTGATTATGCGACCGCATTTCGACCGCATTATTGACTTCAATTTTAACCAACATTTTGCCTCACTTTGCGGCCGGTATGCGGTCCGCAATTCGATTATGCGACCGCATTCTGGACCGCATTTTTTGTATTTTTCTGGAAACTTATTCTTGACTTTTTAATACATTATTCAATCTAAAAAGGTCCGCGCCATGGCGAGCAAGCTCGCCGCGAAGCATATTTATTAATTTCTAACACATGTTCCTAACTTGGCACCACGGGATCCGTGTTTTCGAGTAGGAATTTCACGGGGCCTTACAATGCCACTATTTTGTATTAAGTAAGAGTATTCTTAAGTTATTGCTTACCTCATAGAGCCATTTCACCTTCTAATGCATCCTGCGTTCCCCTGACATCCACATTATCTTCAATTTGGAATAGGTAAGGGTATTTAGACTTCATCTCCTATTCTGATTTGCATGTCATTTCTTCTATATTCTTGTTCCTCTACAATACTTTGATGGAAGCTACATCTTTTGTTCTCAGCTTGCTGACTTGTTGATCTAATATAGCCAGTGACACTTCTTCGTATCATAGATCCTCTATAACTTGTGCATCTTTAATAGGGACAACCCGAGAAGGGTCTCCAATATATTTCCTCAACTTAGATACATGGAATATAGGGTGGACAAATTCCAATTCGGATGGCAATTCTAACTTAGAAGCAACCTGTCCAATTCACCGAAGCATTTTGTATAGACCGATATACTGCAGACTCAGCTTACCCTTCTTCCCAAAATGCATAACACCCTTTATTGGAGAGATCCTCAGTAAAATTCAATCACCAACCTCAAACTCTAGATCAAGACGTCGGACATAAGAATAAAACTTTGCCTACTTTGCGCTGTCCTCAGTCGTTCTTGTATCAATTTCACCCTCTCAATGGCTTGGTGAATCTAACATGGCCCTAATTCTATTTCACTGACCTAAAACCATCCAACTGGTGTTCTACTCCCATACAGTGCCTCATACGGAGCCATTTTAATACTAGAATAGTAGCTATTATTTTAGGCAAGTTCTATGAGTGGCAGATGGTCACCCCAATTCCCCTTGAAATCTAGAACATATGCTCGTAGAATATCGTCAAGTGTCTGAATGGCTTGTTCAGCCTGTTCGTCAGTTTGCGAATGGAACGCAGTGCTGAAATTCAGTTAGGTGCCTAAACCCTTCTGAAAAGGTCTCCAAAAGTTAGCCGTAAATTGAGCTCCTCGTTATGATATAATAGATACCGGCACACCGTGAAGCCTAACAATCTCCTTGATATACAGCTTCACATAATCTTTAGCCGTGTAAGTTGTTTTAACTGGCAGAAAATGGGAATATTTTGTAAGTCGATCAACTATCACCAAAACGGAGTCAAACTTATAATAAGAGCGAGGTAATCCAATAATGAAGTCACCTCCTATTTCTAGGTCGAAATCTCTATATTGTGAATCAATCCACCGGGTTTCTGATGCTCAATCTTTACTTGTTGACAATTAGGACACTGGGCTACAAATTCTGCAATAGACTTCTTTATGTTATCCTACCAATACTACTCCTTAACGCCATGATACATCTTTGTCGAGCCGGGATGGATGGAATATCGGAATTGATAAATCTCAATCATAATCTTCCCTCGCAACTCTGCCACTTTAAGCACATATAATCAGCCCTGGTATCTCAGTGCCCCATCTCCCCCGATTTCAAAAGCCGTAATTCTACACCATTGAATGCTCTCTCTTAATCTTAATAAGGTAGGATCTTCATATTGCTGTGCTTTCACCTCGGCAACCAGAGATAATTTGATGTATTCTGTACAGTAACACCTCCGTCATCAGAGTATAACAATCTGATTCTCATATTTGCTAGCTGATGAATCTCTTTAGTCAACCCCCATATACCTACCTCAATGTGTACTAAGCTTCCCATTGACTTAGGACTGAGAGCGTCTGCCACAACATTGGCTTTACCGGGATGATACAATATCTTGACATCGTAATCTTTCAGTAATTCAAGCCACCTACACTGCCTCAAATTCATCTCCTTCTGCTTGAAGATGTATTGTAAACTCCTGTGATTTGTGTATATGTCAACATGGATGCCGTATAAGTGGTGCCACCACATCTTCAAAGCATATATTTCTGCATCCAATTCCAAATCATGAGTTGGGTAATTCTTTTCATGTTTTTTCAATTGTCTTGATGCATAAGAAATCACCTTCCCATAGTGCATCAATATGCACCCCAAACCTATACCTGATGTATCACAATATACCATATAACCTTTTGTTCCTTCTGGGAGAGTGAGCATTGGCGCGGACGTCAATCGATTCTTTAGCTCCTAAAAAATACCTTCACAAGCATCAGACTATTGAAACTTGGTAGCTTTCTGTGTTAACTTAGTCGATAGTGTTGATATAGAGGAAAACCTTTACAAACCGCCTATAATATCGTGCCAGCCCTAGGAAGTTCCGTACTTCTAATGGTGTTATAGGAATCATCCAATTTTTTACTACTTTGATCTTCTGTGTGTCAACACAAATACCCTCGTCAGATATCACATGGCCAAGGAATGTTACTGAGTTAAGCCAGAATTTATATTTGGAGAGCTTAGCATATAACTTATGATCCTGAAGGGTCTATAATACTATCCACAAGTGGCCCGCATGTTCCGCCTCCGAACGAGAATACACCAAAATGTTATCAACGAATACGATCACGAACACATCAAGATAGGGCCTGCATACACTATTCATGAGATCCACAAAAGTTATTGGGGCATTTGTTAGCTCGAACGGCATCACCAAGAACTCAAATTTACCATATATTGTCCCAAAGGCCGTGTTTGTAATTACCTTATCCTTAACCCTCACCTAATGATACCTTGAACGTAGGTCAATCTTGGGGAAATACTTTGTACCCTGAAGTTGGTCAAACAGGTCGTCAATCTTTGGAAGTGGATACTTGTTCTTTATAGTAAACTTATTCAACTGTCGATAATTGATACACATCCTTAACGACCCATCTTTCTTCTGCACGAACAAGACTAACGCACCCCAAGGTGAAGTGCTAGGCCTAATAAAGCCCTTATCTAGTAAGTCCTTCAACTGCGCCTTCAACTCTCGCAACTCTACCGGGGCCATCTGGTATGGAGGGATAGAGATCGATTGAGTGTCAGGAAACACATTAATGCTAAACTCAATCTCCCTTTCAGGAGGAAGGCCTGGGAGTTCATCTGGAAAAACATATGGAAATTCATTGACCACGAGGATTGATTGTAGAGTAGGCGGCTTCTCCTCTGCATCCCTAACGTGAACGAGATGATAAATGTAACCTTTTGAGATCATCTTCCTTGCCTTAAGATAGGAAATAAATCTACCTTTGGGCGTAGCAATGTTCCTCTTCCATTGAATGATGGGTTCAACAGGAAACTCAAACCTAACCATCTTCATACGCCAGTCAAGATTTGCATAGCATGAGGCCAACCAGTCCATTCTCATTATCACATTAAAATCAACCATTTCTAACTCAAATAAATTTGCCGAGGTTTGACGACTACAAATCATCAATGTGAAACCTCTATATACCATTCTAGAAATCACAGAATCTCCTATCGGAGTAGATAATGTAAATGGTTTACTTATCAATTCAGGTTCAACACCAAACGTATTAGCCACAAAGGGTGTAATATATGATAATGTAGATTCCGGATCAATCAGTCCATGCGCATCATAAAATACCTGTAACAACATCTGAAGTCGACTCGAAATCCTGTCGAACTACTAGGGGATAGGTTTGATTTTAATCACCACTCGAACTCGACATTGCATCTCTACCTCTACCATGACCCATCATCTGCTGAAAACCCCATACTGGAGGTCGAACTGATGAGGAAGAACTAGACACAAATCCAGTCAATTGAGCCATACCACCACCTCCCCTGTTAGGATAATCCCACATCAAATGGTTAGGTTGTCTGCAAGAATAGCATGCATCAGAACCTTGACGGCACAGTCCAACATGGGCCTTGCCGCACTAATCACAACGGGGTGTTAGGGGTCTTGTCTGACTAGTATCCCTATGATATTGCAAGCCTGATGCCTGCGAAATTTGACCTGGACCAGAAAAGGTAAATCAATCATACCGGGGCCTCTGAAATTGTGGAGGAGCACTAGCTACAGGTGGCCCCGAACTCCTCGAAGAATGGGGCCTAATATTTCCTCTGAAGTCATCAGAATACCTTGCAAATCTTCCCCTCTTATGTTAGCCCCTATCCTACTCCCTATCTACAATCCTCTAGACTCTAGGCATTAATCTGAATAGGAAAAATATCCATTCCGTCCACCAAGGAGGCTATCTTGCACTCATTTATCAGATGTGGTCCCAACCCATTCACGAATAGGTGCACCTTATCGCTTATCTAGGCCATCATATGGAGAGCATACCTTGCTAAAGAATCAAACTGCATACTATACTCTCGCACACTCATATTACCTTGTCGAAGGTTCAAGAACTTATCAGCTCTAGCTCGTCGTATCTCAACTGGCAAGTAGTGATGAAGAAAGGCATTAGAAAATTCTTTCCACACAGACAGAGGAGCGTTCGGACCCGTGGATCTCTCCCAACTATCATACCAGAAAACCGCTAAATAACGTAACCGATAAGAAGCCAACTCTACTACCTCCGTATCACTAGCATGCATAACTCGCAGTGTAAGATGAACCTAATCAATAAAAGTCTGTGGGTCCTCCTTGAGGTCTAATACGGTAAACACTGGAGGGTTTAGATTAATGAAATCACGAACTCTCGCATTAACTGGTATATAACCAGCACCAGTATTCTGCCTCTGAGCCCGAACAACTACCAGGGTAGTCAACAACTGCACCACACTCCGTATATACTAGTCTGTAGTTCCACACAAAGGAACTGAAGGTGCTCGGTGCCTCCTAATATCCTCTAGCGAGGAAAGAGTAAAAGAGGTATGAGACGATATCTCATTGTGAGCTTTACTTTGGCTTGCTCTGGCTTGAGGCACCTAACTGGTACCCTCTCCCGCAACTATATCAAACCATCTACTAATTGCTTGCTTCCTTGTCGAAGGCATCACTGAAAGAAAACAAGGTGAATATTAGAGACGAACACTTACAACTCAACTCTACGCACAATCTAGATTCAGGAAAAAGGTAAAAGCCCTATATGTCATGTAGCCTCCTGATAATAAATGTGGTGCGCTACACATCCATAATCAAGACTCTACTAGACATGGCTCATAGACAACCCCTAGGACAGACTTGCTCTAATACCAAGTTTGTCACTGGAGGGCTATGACTGGCACCCGGGCCATACCTGCCGAGCACCAATACACATTTTATCTAACCTTTCTTATCATCTATAAGGGCCGACAAGATCAATATAAATGGTAGATATTAATCCTTAACAACCAACAATGACAGATAATGGCATGAACATATATAATATGGGCCAATAAGGATGTCATGAAGCTATATATAAGGTACGAGCTGACAAGCTACCATGAGAGACTATACCACAAAAATTAGTCGACAAGGCAATCCAAACTATACATGAGGCGACACCTGCGATGAGAGACTATACCACAAAAATTAGACAACAAGGCAATACAAACTATACATTGCCGGGACAGGGCCCTGACATACCCATAACGTCTATAACAAAAATGCATGCCAAGAAAACAACAAGTCCAGAGAAGGGATCTCGCTAATAACCGCTAAACTGGGAAGCCTGCTGTGGTGGGGGAGGTTCACTTAACGGTCTATCAGGACCTGCAGCATGACATGAAGTGTATACAAATAAAAAGGACATCAGTACAAATAAAGTATTGAGTATGTGAGGCAGGAAGGCATAAGTACGAATACTAATGTAAATAGGGATAGAGCATATACAATCTGTAACATCTGAGTACCTCTGAGGGCTACTGACATGACATGCATGATACACACACACACACATACATATATACACACACACACATATAAACTTTTAAAACATACGCCTCTGTGGGAATCATCATCATCATCATAATATCGTACCCGGCTATAATAGGCTCGATAAAAACATACCCAACCATCATAAGTCTCGGTAGAATCATACCCGCCCACGTGGAACTCGTTAAAACCCAACTAATCGGTGGTTGCATAATAGGTGCTATATCCGGTTGACTATAGCGTGTCTTGGTAGAGTAAAATAGATACATACATACACACATACACACATACATACTTATATATATATATATATACACACACACACACATACATACATATATATATGTCTATATAATGCATGCTGGACTCATTGGAATCATATTCTGAACCTTTCTGAGTGATGTAAGGTTGGTATCCTGTGTACATGTTATTATCACTAACTCTTCATCATGAATCTTATAAGAATCAGGAAGTACCAACAAAATTGATAAAAAAAGAATAAGAGAAGCACCATGAATATCAATTATTCCATAAGAAGAGAAATAATGTAGGTACTGCTAGCTTCTAAAAGTGGAGTATCTTTGGATGCTCGTTCATCATATTATGTACAATCGGAGTCGTGCAAAAGAAGGAAAGAGATAGCCTCACATACCTTGTATGTACTGCCCAACCTCAAGCTATGCAAATGTCACGACTCCCTAGTCTACAATAAGAGAAATGACACTATCGTTATCATTTAGGTGTCGTAACTATTATGTATCGACCGTAACCTATTTTACGATGAAATAGACAGCACCTCCATTTTTATATGACTTACCACAAGTTAAAACAATCACCAAATATCCTAAACAATATTAATAATAATCATATTGAGCCTCCCAAAATATTCCACCAACCAATAACAATACTACCAAGCCCTTCGATATATATCTAACAAGTTCTAGCTTCAACGACTTAGCCGCAACTTGGAAAATCTTAAACACATGTAGAGTAAAAGGTTCCTTACCTTTAAACAAAAAGAAAAACTCTAATTTGACCTTAATCTACCATGAAATATCCCTCCAATGCTGCCACAAGAACAAGGAAGCGAAACTAGTAATCAATTAGGGGTTTTCAGCACTAGAATCACTTTAGAAGACTTGAAATCACCTAGGATTGATATTAAAAACTCGAGGGAGTAGTTATAGAACATAAACCACTTAAAACAACCTCCCACAGGACCTGGAACAACACAAAATCAGCAACAAGAAGAAGAAAAAGAAACTTACTAGCGCCACAGAATTCCCGACACTTGATTTGTATTGTTACACTTTGTTTGGGTCTTGGATCATGAGAGAACCTTGAAAGAGTGATTTATTATTCGAAGGTATGAATATACTGAAAAATATGACTTAAAACGGGGTTGAGGCTTCTTATATATATCCATATATCTTGACCGCCTATGTGGGCCCCATAGAGCTGCTTGGCGCAGGCTCAGAAAAGCTTATTGCGTTGGAAACAAGACTCATAGATATTCAATTTTGGTGGGTATATCACCCCATACTTCCAAGTAAATTGGGACAAAAGCTTAGTAACATTTGACCTAAAGTTTAAGTAAAATTATGAACATAATTTGCGATAACTTTTGTCGATTTTTGTTTCGTAACTCTTTTGAGTTCAAGACTTATGATATGGATGTTATATGATTTACCTTAAAACACGACCTCTTTGGAATATTAAGCACCTATAGTTTTACCTAAAACTACGGGTTACAACATCCTTGATTCGTTTAACTGCTAATACTTGTTTACCACTCTTTTACACCCTTGTATCATTTAAGACCAATAGGATTAACTTCTTTTCATCTCAAAGATAATCTCTTCTTCGATTTACGTCAACTAACTTACGGCATGAACTAACGTACGTGAATATGGGTTGTAACATTGACGACTCACGTGTTCTTATTTACTTAAATGTCATTTATTGATATTTATTATTATTGAATGATATCCCTTTCTTTTTTGGGTTATTGAATGTGTGTTATCAATATTTATTGCTACCGGGACAATATACGTATTATCTTACTAAAAATTTAGTTAATATATCTTTTGGTGTTAATATTAGCTAAGATTGACTCTATTTTATTAAATCTAATTGTCTAAGTTCAGATCTAAATTTTGGTTCAAACAACAACCACTTCTACCGTTTCATTATTTTCTAATCTTTCTTTGTTCTTTTCAGAATGTAAACCTTAGAATGCTTTAGTGCTTCCTGTAACACCCCGTAAATTTGGCTTAGGTATGAATGAGTTAAAGGAGTATTAAGATTATATTTTGGATATGTGAAGTCCCATCGGGATGATTATGGGTAAAATAGCTGTTTCAAAATCAAGATGGAAAGAGAGGTGCATAAGATTTGACAAAATCGACTAAGTTTTCAGATGGTCTATATTCCACCAAGTTGTAGTGAAAATGTGTAAGGAATTGGGGAAACCTCAAAGCATGAAAGTTTTAGGCCTTTGAAATATATTTCCAACGATATATTATGGAGCCCGAACGGATTTCTGTGCAAAACGTTATGTACGTTTTTCAGAACAGTACGCGTATGCGCGCCCGGTAGCGCGAACAAGCCTCCAGGTGCGCGACCGCGCTAGTGGAAGACAGCGTTACTGCCATTTAACACGAACAAGCCTCCAGGTGCGCGAACGCGCTAGTGGGGGTCATTTTAAAGCTATGTTTCGTCCCCCATAGCCCCAAAACATAAAAACTTGCTCTAGAAAGGAGAGCTCTCAAAAACCTAACTCCTTAAGGGTCCTTCCACCACCCAAGGTAAGTTTTAATGGTGATTCTAAGTTAGTTTCAATTTCCAAACATCTTATTAACACGGTTAAACCCTCCATATCATTAGATATTCGATTGGGACATCGTTGTTGAGAGAAGAAATCCTAGAACTCGAATTCAGGAGGATTGAACTTCAAAAAGGTAATGTCTTCACCCTCTTATTGATTCTAGCATTTGTTTAATGATTATAAACCCTAGTTCATGATATATAAGTTGATGGGTTTGATAGAAAAGGCATGAACGATTATAGGTTTAGGGTGTTGATTGTTGATTATTGGTTAAGAGTGTTGTTTACCTTATGGGTGATGAAGAATAATGCTGATTATAATCAATTTGAGACTTTAGAATTTATCTAGGAACAAGAGAATGGGTTGTTGGGTGTAGAGACACCATTAATAAGGACTATGAAGCTTTATTTTCACCAAGTGTTTGATAAAATGCTTAAGTGACCAAAACATTAATATGGAATCCCTTTGACTTGTATTGCTATAGATTAAAGTTGAAAGGGTTGACAAATGTTGTATTATGCTCAAGAGTAGGAAATTAAGGTATGTGAGGCTAACTCTCTATATTTGGGAATGTTAATAATTCTCCGTACACTACATTTCTTTTGTGACTTATCAATTGCCTCAGAAATATAATTAAGCCTAGTTCCTTGAATAGTTGTAGAGCTTCTATTCTCTATCTTCACAACTTGCCCATGACTTTCATTCTGAACGTTGTGAGCTCAGTGTGTATTCAATATAGACTTGGGTTTGATACCCCGAGTCTTAGTATAGTTTACTCAGTACGCCATATACGATTGAATTTTTAGTATTCATAATCAGTTCAAGAACACATGTCTCAGTCTAGTCCCATTAAGTATTCCAGTATTATGTAACTCAGTATGATCCAGTATTCCAGTATCATGTAACTCAATGTGATTCAGTATTTCACTATCATGTATTGCAGTATGATTCTCAGTTTCTCATTTTAAATTCTTGAATGTTGAACACTTGTATTTGGGCCTGATGCTGTAGTTTATGCTTTATGCATGTTTGGGCCTGAGGCTTTTATGCTTTATGCATTTTTGGGCCTGAGGTCGTAGTTATGTATACGTATACTTGGGCCTAAGGCCGTATCATGTGCACATATATATTGGGCCCGAGGATGTAACTTATTCAGATAAAAAGGTTGTTCATCATTCAAAAGAGGGTGTACTCATAACCTTACTTCCTTTATTCAATTCTTTTATCAGTTATCTTTTCAGTTGTCAGTTCGGTTATCTTTTCAATTATCAGTTCAGTTATCAGTTATCTTTTCAGTTATCAGTTCAGTTATCAGTTATCAGTTATCTTTTCGGTTATCAGTTCAGTTACCAGTTCTCACTTCAGTTTCAGTTTCAATAGTTATCATTTTAGTTATCAGCTTAGTTTTAGTTTCAGCATTTATAATTCTTTCTTTTAGTTGCTTTACATACCAGTACAATTCAAATGTACTAACGTCCCTTTTGCCCGGGGCCTGCATCTCACAATGCAGGCAATGATTTACATGTTGATGATTCCGAGTGCTAGGATTCTCGTACCAACTATTTGGTGATCCCCAGTTCTTTCGGGGCATTGTCATTATTATAGTCTTCAGTATTTTCAGTACTTCATTAGAGGCTTCATAGACTAGAGTAATAGTTAGACAGAGTCTCAGGCTTTTCATGTTAAGCTATGTGGGCTACAAATATGTTTTAGAGTTGCAATAGTATTTCCGCACTTTGATTTATAACATACAAACTTTCAGTATATCAACATGTGTTTGTTTATCTTCCACATTTAGTATGTTATGATGTCACATGTTGATTCAGCCAGCCAGTTGGTTCGCTCGGTCACATGTAGTCAGGCACCGAGTGCCGTGTTATGTCCAAGCCCAGGTTCGGGGCGTGACAAAGCTTGGTATCAGAGCACTAGGTTCAAGAGTCCTAGGGAGTCTATGAAGTCGTGTCTAGTGGAGTTTCCTTTATATGTGTGTGCCGACCACTCATATAAATAGTTAACTACCAGGACATCCAAGATTGTCTCATTTCTTTCTACTCTAGATCGTTCCATAAAACATAGAGCAATAGTAATCTTCTCTTCCTATCAAATTCAAAATGTATTGGATGCCCAAGCGACGCGCAGGAGAAACCTAAGGTCCTAGAGAGGATAATTGCCCATTGGGGTATAATTATGGAGTACAGGCTGGTAAATATGAGACTTGAGAGGACATTAAAAGTGGGATGCAATGGTTAGTAGTACAGATTAAAGCATAACCTTATCAGAAAGTACAAAAGCAGTTATCATGTCTTATGGCTATTAGTTTACCTTAGTTACTAGTTATACAATCTTTCAATTAGCAAAGTTATGGTTATTCAGGATTCCAGTTATCAGTTATTCAGTTACCAGATCTCCAATTTTCAGTGTATCAAAATTTTTGGCGACTTGTGAGTATATAGTGATGTATATGGGTTCTCAAAGAAAATGTGAGTAACAGTGGTTATAGCTAAATCTTCACCTATTTTAGGTCTGGATTAAGACTAAGACTCACCGGATGGCGCAGGAAGTGATTTATCAGATGATGGTATACTTTGGAGGATAAGTCTATACATGGTAATGTGTTCGTATGTGTTCTACCTCCTAGAACAACTTCATTTAATTTTGGAGATGGAGCCACAAATTGGATGATGAAAGTTCAGATGTCAGACCCCAACATTGGTTACTATAGTTTTGGATAGAAAAGAGCTTAAGGGTAAAATACCTAGGAATCAGAAACGTTTGTTATTACCAAAGATGTGATTTCGTAAAACTCATGCAGATGACTAGAATATATGGTGTATGCAATGAGAACCAAGAGCAGCCAATATTGAATTTCAAGGAATGATTTTAAGTTGTTTACATTTATTCAAATCATAACTAGAATTACCACATTAGTAAGCTACTATAAGAAGCATGTATTGATGTAAGATAAAAGTTATGGCAGTTCCCCCTTAGGTTATGTGACTAAATGATTAGCCAGGATATTTATAGTATGATATGATTTAGTATTGTATAGAAAGTTTGGGGTTAGATATTCCAATTTCATTTAAGGTAGATGAATTCCCGAAGTGTGATCCATGCACATAGTTTAGAAGGAAAAAAAGGGATAGTATGCGACCGTAGAACAGGGTCGGATGGTGAGGGAAGTTAGAAATAGCCTTATGCTTCACTTTAGTTATTCAAAGTAGAACATGAACACATCACTCGAGCAGGTAGTTAGCATAAGAATAGTAAGTAAGTTTTGAGTTGATACAGTGAATTAGCACTTTCAGCAAAGCTAGTAGGGGTACAATTTGATTCGCTTAGCTGGGTTAACTCTAGTGAGTGGATGACAATTTGAAATACCGAATGCGTGTTAGAACCCAAAGAGTTTAAGTTAAATCCGAAGTACAGTGATAGTGGGAAAAATAATCAGCTAGCAATAAGAGAGCAAACAATAGAAGAATAGCCATTAGGAATTATCGAAATGTGGTTTCCCCAGGATTGATAGTGTGAGCAGAGTTAAATTATTAAGAGTGTGCATGATAGTGGTGAATACATTAGCTTTCCATGATGTGAATAATTTAGTTTTCCCTAGTAAGAAAGATTTCTCAGAAGTAAGTTGGAAGATGAGTCGTCATTGACATAGAGTGCAAAGAATTGTAGAAAATAAGAAAAGTTATTTGGATCCCAACAAAAAGAGAAGGATCCGCAAGTATAAGACCTTTGGTCTAAGGGGGTGATGTGAAAACCATCAGTAAGTGCAGTTAGAGATCTGAAACTCGAATAGTAGTATGGGATATGAAAAAGAAAATTGGTTCGGTAATGAGGGAAAATTGTATAATTACCACAAGGATTATGTCTAGCATGTGTAAGAAAAACAAAGTGAGTAGAATGATCACCGAGTTTAGTCATTGATGATAAATTGATCACAGAAAGCTATAAAATCATGCCTAGTTATGTATCACGAGGGTAGTGCCATTCCACGTGACTCTAGTCATTAGAGTACTTGTTAAAGACTTAGCTCATAACAATTCTATAAGTTTTTTCAGGAAATTCTTAAGAAGATAAAGTGTGGGAAGTATAACTCATGATTGAGGTAGATAAGAGAACTCTGGTAAAAGAAGTTCACCAGCCAAGATAGGAGTTCAAGTTTGGACTCTGAAGATGATGGAGTTTTCTAGAACAGAACTTGCTCCCCATTAGTAGCCGAAGAGAAGGAGAAACAATTTGATGATCCCTACGTGTTGCAGTTGAAGAGGAGATTCACAAGTATAAGATGATGGCTTTTGAATAAGGGGGAGATGATAGGACTTTGAGGTACTAGGACATATTGTGTATCCCAGACATAGATGGACTTAAAGAGGAAAGATCATGTTAGAAGCCCATATTTATAGGTATTCTTTCTATCCAGGTTCCCAAATATGCATCATGACCAAGGAGATTTATTGGTTGAATGACATGAAAAAAAAGAAAGTCGTAAACTTTATGGCCAGGCAGAGCATTTTATTTAAACAGTTGAGGATATATCCTTGATGTTAAGAGTAATTGGGATGATCACATACCTCTCATTGACCTTGCTAATAATAACACCTATCATTCTAGTATCAAGATAGCAGTGTGAGAAACTCTGTATGGGAGAAGGTGTAGATCACCAATTGGTTGGTTCAAGTTGGTGATTGGGTGTTTTTGAAATTTTCGCTTATGAAAAGCGTTATGAGATTTGGGAAGAAGGGGAAGCATAGTCCCTGCTATATTGGGCCATATAGAATCTCGCAAAGGATCAGTCAATTAGCTTATGAGTTAGAGTTGCCACCATAATTAGTGGTGGTACAACCAGTATTTCACGTGTCATGTTATAACATTCAAGTTTCCAATACTCAGATACTCATGTTAGTTCAATACTCAGATACTCATGTCAGTTAAGTACTCAGATACTCATGTCAGTTCAATACTCAAATACTCATGTCAGTTCAGTAGTCCGACACTCATGTTAGTCCAATACTTAGACATTTATGCCAGCTTAGTCCTCAAACTACTCAAATATTTGTGCCAGTTCAATTTTCATGTATCCATGTTAGTTCAGTATTCACGTATCCATGGCAGACCAATACTCAGTCAATGTAGTAGTCATTCAGTTCAGTAATTATGTATTCATTCAGTTTAGCATACAAGCATTGATGAAAGTTCATGTTTGCACCAGAGTCATTTAAGGTCCGGAGTTAGTAGAAGTTACAGTCAAGACAATTATTCGAGGACGAATGATCCCAAGGGGGAGATAATGTAACACCCCATAAATTTGGCTTAGGTATGAATGAGTTAAAGGAGTATTAAGGTTATATATGGACATGTGAAGTCCCTTCGGGATGATTATGGGTAAAATAGTTGTTTCAAAATCAAGATGGAAAGAGAGGTGCATAAAATTTGACAAAATCGACTAAGTTTGCAGAAAGTCTGTATTCCATCAAGTTTTAGTGAAAATGTGTAAGAAATTGGGGAAAACGCAAAGCCTGAAAGTTGTAGGAATTTGAAATAGCTTTCCAACAATATATTATGTATCCCGAACGGATCTCTGTGAAAAATATTATGTGAATTTTTCAAAACAGTACGCGTATGCACGCCCGGTAGCGCGAACACTAGCACGAACAAGCCTCCAGGTGCGCGATCGCGCTAGTGGGTGTCACGACCCCAAACCCGGTCGTGATGGCGCCCAACATTAATGCTAGGCAAGCCCGACCATTTACTCTCTCAACCCGAGCATGAAGCTCAAACCAATTAATTAAATACTTAAATTAATTATCAATACTCATAGTTGAAATACTCAAATAAAAATAATACGAAATACTAACATAAACTGTAACTCCAAAAGACCTGGGTCATGAGTCTAGAGCCTCTAAATAATACAGAGTCAAGAATCCTCAAACAATTAAATATGTTCTAAAGTACGGAAATAATAAAGGGGCATGGGAGGAGTCGGGTCCTGCGGACGTCAAGCAGCTACCTCGACAACTCCTGGAAACTCTGGAAACAGCAACTAGCTCAACTAAGCTCCCGAAGTACCTGAATCTGCACACAAGGTACAGGGAGTAGAGTGAGTACTTCCAACTCAGTGGTAATAGGCATGTATAATGT
>MU702412.1:29042-45863 GCA_026770625.1 Nicotiana glauca | reverse complement strand
TCGGCATTCAGCCCAAATATGATCATAACAATCCAAGTAGGATGTTCATCAACCAATTTCTAACCAATAACACAGTACAACGTCACTCGGGCGGACTAAGTCATAGTCCCCGATCACAAACGACCCCGCACTCGCCGTAGAGTACGTGACTCACCTCAATATAGCATCATAGTGTGACATACCGGGGTTTCAAACCCTCAGGCCATCATCCATATCTATTACTCACCTCTAGCCGGCCCAAAGTCTAGCTCGCTATGCCCTTGCCTCTCAAATTGGCCTCCTCATGAGTCGAATCTGACAAAAAATCACACAAACATCGATGAAGCTCGATTTCTAAAAGACGGGGTTTTAGCCATACATATCTGAAATTCGCCCCTTAATGATACTACAATGATCCAATACAATTATGTAACTTCAATCTACATTGNGGTCTCCAATCACTATACTATAAGTTGTAATAGATGATTCATACTCATAATTCCATAATAACTCCATATATGTAAGTCTAAGGTGTAGGTTTACCTCTTGTAGACGAAATCTTGAAAGACAACTTTGGGATGTTCTTGAGATTTTTGAAGAAATTCTATGAAATCCAATCAAAATCATGTTGTAACTAGTGATTGAGAAGTGAAATCACCATGAAAACACACTTAAAAGCTTACCTTAGGAGTGCAATTGGATGCCTTGGCCGAATTGGGGTGTTGGGGAAGCCCTAGGCTTGAGAAATGACTCAAGTTCTGTCATTTCCCGTCCTTCGGTACTTAAAAACGCTCCAGGCGCGCGAACTTTTGCATAGTTCGCGCGTTGTTCGTGCGTTTTTGCTGAGCATTCTGCCTCAGACGCGCGAAACGCGCGCTCTGACACCAGACCAGTGAAATGGTCATAACTTCCTGTATACACCTCCAAATGACGAAAGGTTTGATGCGTTGCAAACTAGACTCAAAGGGCTTTAATTTGATAGGTTATGGGTCACACAAATCCTTATATATAACGAAGGATATGATCGTCTAAAGTGAGGTCTTGTGCATACTCATTTACAATTTCGTCTATTATGAAATTTTCCAACTTCAAAAGTTCCCGTTAACCATCCGAAATCACCCCGAGGCCCCCGGGACCTCAACCAAAAATGCCAGCGCCTCCTAAAACATTATACAAACTTGATCCAATCATAAAAACACATCCAACAACACTAAAACCATCAAATTTCCTCAAATCAAAGCCTAAGTTCAACCAAAACTTTTGAAAACACGCATTTGATCAAAAACCCGACCAAACGATGTTCGAATGACCTGAAAATTTGCACACATATCAAAGATCACCCAACGAAGCTACAGCAACTCTCAGAATTCCATTCCGACCCTCGGATCACAATCTCACCTATTAACCGGAATTCGCCAAAATGCTAACTTCGCCAATTCAAGCCTAATTCTACATCGGGCCTCCAAAATCACTTCCGATCACATTCCTAAGTCACAAATTATCCCCCGAAGCTAACCAAATCACTTGAATTCACATCCGCGCCCTCTAACTAAATAGTCAACGTTCGGTTGACTTTTTCAAAACAAGCTTCTCTTTAAGAGGTTAAGTGTCTCATTTCCATCTAAAACCAATCCAATTCTAACCGATCACCTCAAATACTGATATTGAAACATAGAGAAGCATATTATGGGGGAAATGGGGCGGTAACTCATAAGACGACGGGTCGGGTCGTCATAGTGGGAGACAGCGTTACTTCCGTTTAGCGTGAACACTAGCGCGAACAAGCCCCCAGGTGCGCGAATGCGCTAGTGGGGGTTACTTTAAAGCTATCTTTTGTCCCCCACAGCCCCAAAACATAAAAACTTGCTCTAGAAAGGAGAACTCTCAAAAACCTAACTCTTTAAGGGTCCTTCCACCATCCAAGGTAAGTTCTAATGGTGATTCTAAGTTAGTTTCAATTTCCGAACATATTATTAACATGGTTAAACCCTCCATATCATAAATATTCGTTTGGGACATCGTTGTTGAGAGAAGAAACCCTAGAACTCAAATTCAAGAGGATTGAACTTCAAAAAGGTAATGTCTTCACCCTCTAATTGATTCTAGCATTTGTTTGATGATTATAAACCCTAGTTCATGATATATAAGTTGATGGGTTTGATAGAAAAGGCATAAAAGATTATAGGGTTAGGGTGTTGATTGTTGATTGTTGGTTAAGGGTGTTGTTTACCTTATGGGTGATAAAGAATAATGTTGATTATAATCAATTTGAGAATTTAGAATTTATCTAGGAACGAGAATGGGTTGTTGGGTGTAGAGACACCATTAATAAGGACTATGAAACTTTATTTTCACCAAGTGTTTGATAAAATGCTTAAGTGACCAAAACACGGGCATTATAGCTAATATGGAATCCCTTTGACTTGTATTGCTATAGATTAAAGTTGAAAGGGTTGACAAACGTTGTATTACGCTCAAGAGCAGGAAGTTAAGGTATGTGAGGCTAACGCTCTATGTTTGGGAATGTTAGTAATTCTCCGTACACTACGTTTCTTTTGTGACATATCAATTTCCTCAGAAATATAGTTAAGCCTAGTTCCTTGAATAGTTGTAGAGCTATTCTCTATCATCACAACTCGCCCATGACTTTCATTCTGAACATTGTGAGCTCAGTGTGTATTCAATATAGACTTGGGTTTGATGCCCCGAGTCTTAGTATAGTTTACTCAGTATGCCATATACAGTTGAATTTTCAGTATTCATAATCAGTTCAAGAACACATGTCTCAGTCTAGTCCCATTCCGTATTCCAGGATTATGTAACTCAGTATGATCCAGTATTTCAGTATCATGTAACTCAATGTGATTCAGTATTTCACTATAATGTATTGCAGTATGATTCTCAGTTTCTGATTTTAAATTTCTGAATGTTGAACACTTGTATTTGGGCCTGAGAACGTAGTTTATGCTTTATGCATGTTTGGGCCTGAGGCCGTAGTTTATGCTTTATGCATTTTTGGGCCTGAGGCCGTAGTTTATGCTTTATGCATTTTTGGGCCTGAGGCCGTAGTTATGTATGCGTATACTTGGGCCTGAGGCCGTAGCATATGCACATATATATTGGACCCGAGGCCGTAGCTTATTTAGATAAACAGGTTGTTCATCATTCAGAAGAGGGAGTATTCATAACCTTACTTCCTTTATTCAGTTCGTTTATCAGTTTTCTTTTCAGCTATCAGTTCAGTTATCAGTTATCAGTTATCTTTTCAGTTATCAGTTCAGTTATCAGTTATCAGTTATCAGTTCAGTTATCAGTTATCAGTTCAGTTACCAGTTATCAGTTCAGTTTCAGTTTCAATAGTTATTATTTCAATTATCAGCTTAGTTTCAGTTTTAGCATTATAATTCTTTCTTTCGGTTGCTTTATATACCAGTAAAATTCAAATGTACTGACATCCCTTTTGCCCGGGGCCTGCATCTCACAATGCAGGTAATGATTTACAGGTTGATGATTCCGAGTGCTAGGATTCTTGTACCAGCTATTTGTCAATCCCTAGTTCTTTCGGGGCATTTTCATTATTATAGTCTTCAGTATTTTTAGACAGTCAGTGTTTTCAGTAATTCATTAGAAGCTTCATAGACTAGAGTAATAGTTAGACAGAGTCTCAGTCTTTTCATGTTAAGCTATGTGGGCTACAAATATGTTTCAGAGTTGTAATAGTATTTTCGCACTTTGATTTATAGCATACAAACTTTCAGTATATTAGCATGTGTTAGTTTATCTTCCGCATTCAGTATGTTATGATATCACATATTGATTCAGCCAACCAGTTGGTTCGCTCGGTCACATGTAGTCAGGCACCGAGTGCCGTGTTACGTCCAGGCCCAGGTTTTTTGGCGTGACACTTCCACATTCTTAATGAGAACATTTTTGTCAGTTTTATTTTTATATATATATATAAAAACCTCATTGATTTTTTAATAAAATATGCAATTGGCCGTGTCTAATGATTAATATTTTTTACCCTCTTTAAAAAAATAATTTTTCTATTTTCTTTATATTCTAGCCTTCTTCTTCATTTTTTATCTTTCCTCTTATGGATTTATCTGACATTTTTTTTTCTCTTGTTTCTTCTAAAACTATCTTTCTTCTTTATTTAGGTCTTCTTCTTTCAACACTATTTAGTTCACCAAATGCCCATAATATTTACCAAACCCTAATTTTTTCATTCCAAATCTCATATTAAACTAAAATTTTTAGTAAAATCGAAGGTTAATAGAAAAAAATCTAATATTTAATCGAAGTTTAATGGCAAAAATTACAAATAAGACATGGTGTAGCCATTATTGGGGGACATGGAAGAGAATTTTTTTTTACAAATGACCATGTGTTTATCCCTTCACCCATTTTCTTTGATTTTCTTAAACCCCCCCAAACATTTTTACTTAATTATTTTTTATTATTAGAAAAAATTCTTAATTAAAATGGTAGTTAGATTAGGCTAAGTAAATAGAAGGGTGTATCACACAAACCACTAAAAAATCGGCAAGGAGTTTTTACTATATAGGGGCATATAGTTAAGGGGGTTCTGAGGACACCGAATAGTTTAAGTAGGTAACTGACAAAAACGTTATAATTTAGGGGGATTTCAGGGTATTCACTCTTTAAACAATAGAGAGAAATGACTTTCTTTTCATGTTAACAAGATAGAAGTTATATCCAACTGGAAACTAAAATATCAACAATATTGCTAACCTACTCATATAAAAACTCTATCTGTTGGCCTGTTGCAAAACATGAGTAGACATAAGATGGTTAACGCAGATATTTTCACCATCTTTACTCCCATTTGGACATAGATTTTGGCTAATTTGTTTCAAAATTAATTTGAAATTGTTTGTTCATAAAATTTGATCAGTTTTTGAAAACAAAATTGAAGAAATTTTTTCAAGTTCTAAAAACTAGTTTGGGGCAGTTTTTGGGTAAACGTTTTTCTTCCACTCAGCAACTTCAGCTTCTTTTCAAGTAACATGCATGTCTAAACGCATTTTCAACATACAAAAACTATTTCTCAACATAACTTCTAATCTTTTTTTTTTAATTTCAACCAAATCTATGTCCAAACGCTAGCTTTGTTTCTATTTCTTGAACTGAATTCATGAGACTATTTAGCTCTACCTTCATCGTTTGAGTAATCATAGTAGGTAAAATTATAGAAAAGTACATTGTTTAATTGTAAAATGGAAGTTCGCATGATTTAATATTTGATTGTATAGTTGTGACAAGTTCATCTATGATACTTTGCAATTTTTTCTTTGTTTCTATGCTAGCCTCTTCAAGTTGTTTTGTTGCTTTCCCTAATGACATTGATGAACGTGATTCTCTCTTTGAGTTGCTTCAACTCATAAGAAATTTAAGGTTAATATTAATTTACATACTCTAACAACTTTAGTAAATTATATTATTGAACCATTTGCAACAATATACATGTAAAGAACAGATTCTGTGGATCTATTGTGACAGATTGTGATCAAATTGAAGAGTGAACTGTTGGTGGAGCTTTTTTAAAAATCATGGATGTGAGGTCCCCCATACAACTTCATGCAGTTTTATTCACTGTTCCTCCTTTTTGATTTCATATGTTAGATGTGTGGACTAATTCATTTCATTGGTTTTGTAATAGGTGTTTAAGAAGTATTGCTGCAAGTGAATAATGTCTATACAGGAAAGAATTGAAAGTTTATGGAGCTTAGTTTGCTGTTCAACACTTAGTATAGTGTTATTAGACCAGTGTGCAGCACGGGCTACCCCTTACTAGTTTTATAAAAAAGGAAAGATGGTCGACCAAAGGCATAATTGATAATTTTTAGTTAACCTATGTTATAATAAATCCAAAAAATATGGGGATAGACTGAATAATATGACCGGACACATGTAAAGCAAATATTGTGTTGCTCTCTCTCTCTCTTTCTCACAGAGGAAGTACCACTGCATTTGCACTTGGAGTTTCAGCAACTTCATCACTTTGAATGTAAAGCGCTCTTTCAATACAACTAGTCTTCAACTTTTTACTAATAAAGTAAGCTGAAATCCATATATATGCCATTTAGAGCCTCCTCCTCCTCCTCCTTCTTCTTCTTCGAAAACATGTGCTACTATTTCTGATAGTCGTTGTTGTTAGACCATTAAATGTAATTGTGGTTAAAACTACATTTAGACCGTTGGAAATTTTGTTAATTACATATCCTTTTTTGCTGTTATGGTATTTTATCTATGCCTTTTTCCCTTGATAGATAAATTTAGTCCCTGAATCTTCAAATTATTGCTATTGGTATTGGCCTACACGTAGTCTATAACTATGGAGTGTAACCCGCTTAATATAGTACCTAGTGACTTCCTCAACTTCTCTTTCCCTTTGATTTTAGGATTTTCTTTATATAAATTTGGGGACTTTATATCATACTGCTATTTGATGCAATGTAACATCTTTCTATGTCTTCTCTGTCATTCTTTTTTTATGCTTATGTTATTTTATTTTGTGTCCCCTTTATCCTTTAACCTCATTCTACTTTAATATGCGGCATTTGAATTTTATTGAATTCTAAGGTTGAAGGAGGAAAATATCAATTTAGTGGGAGGAAATATGGCTTCATACAATTCAAGAATAAGTTTTCATAGGATGCGTAAATCATTTTTGGTCCCTACTTGGTATTGGGAACATGCCTATATTGTCCAACTAAAGTTCCAATCGACTAATCCTATTTCCTTTTGGCTTCCATTCCTATTTGAAATTGAATTCTATTTTTATTCCTATTTAGAGTTAGTTTTATTTTTAAGAGAAAGCACTACTTATTATCTATAAACAGGACAACCATGGAGAATTGTTCTATGCTTATTGGTATAAGTCTTTGAAAGACTTAAGCACATAAGAGTGGTTTTTGAGAGAGATTTTACCAAAAGAGAAGAGAGAAGAAAAAGTGCTTATTTTGCTGTAGATTTTTGTTTCGACCAGCCGACTTCAAATCAAGTTTTTCGATTAGTTAACTGTTGGATCGGATTGAGTTTTCGTAACATCTTTTTCTTTGATTTGAACGGTAAAAATCGGATTTAGAGGACCGTAGAATCTGATTTTGAGCCCGAACAGCAGCTCCAGTTTTGTGACTTCTCCTCCTTCTTCAATTGATTTGTTGTTGCTCCGTGTTTGACACCTGTTGTGTAGCCAATTTGAAGAACTTTTATAACCCTCTTATTGTTATAGTAGATCTTTTTGTATCTATGTGATTCCATGATTTTTACCTTTAATTTGAAGGGTTTCCACGTTAAAATTTGTTGTTATGTATCTTTATTATTTTCGGAGTTATCTCTTCCTCGACATAATAGTAGTATTAGAGCCTTGGTTATTTATCCGAGTTTTTACAAAATGGAGGAGAATATGAGCAAGATGGTATATTTAAATAGGAGCAATTATAATGTTTGGAGAAGAAAGATGAAAGATTTATTATTCGTAAAGAAGATGCATCTACTCGTTTTTTGCAGCTCATAAACGCGAGAGTATATATGATGAAGATTCGGATTTCAAGCACCAATAAGTATGTGGATATATACGATAATGGGTTGAAGACAACATTTGAAACTATATTATGAATGATACACATGAGAGAACGTTGTGGGAAAAGCTAGAGACATACTATGCTTCAAAAACTGGGAACAAGAAATTGTTCCGACTAAAGAAATTGATGACTTTTAAATACAAGGAAGGCAGCTCTATCCTTGATCACATAAATGATTTTCAGGGCATCCTTGATCAGCTGTATGGAATGGGAGTTAATTTTGATGATGAGACACAAGAACTTTGACTTTTTAATACTATCTCAAGGTTCGTCCTCACAAGCTGATATCTTGGTTACAGAAGATCGAGGGAGAGATAAATAAGAGGTTTGGAGAATAGAGGTAAAAGCAGAAGTAAGTGAAGGTCCAAATACACATGCAACAACTGTGGTAAGAAAAGACATATCAAAAGGTTTTGCCATAAGTTGAAGCAAGACATTAGAGAAGGAGAGAAAGTTGAGAATAACGAGAACAATGTTACTGCTACTGTTCGAGATGACCTTATTTTTGCTTATGATGAAAATGTCATAAATTTGGTATCCCAAGAGACGAGCTAGATAGTAGATTCTGGAGCTACCTCACATGTCACACCAAGAAAAGATATTTTCTCATCTTATACTCATGTTGATTCTGGAGTGTTAAAGATGGGAAATTCCAATGAAATTAAGGTGTTTGGTGTTGGTACAATTTGTTTGAAAACTAATAATGGTTCAACACTAGTTCTTCAAAATGTCAAGCATGCTCCATACTTTCCTTTCAAACTGATCTCCGCAGAAAGATGAGATGATAAAAGTTACCATAATGCCCTCTTTAAAGTACAATGGAAGCTCACCAAAGACTCATTAGTAGTAGCTCAAGGATACAAGTATTCTCATTTATATGTGACACATGGCTCTATTCTTAATGACTCCATAAATCTGGTGGAAAGTGACATTTTATCCGAATTGTGGCATACAAGGCTGACTCATATGAGCGAGAAGGGGATTACATGTTTGGCTAAGAAAAGTTTTCTTTCAAGAGTGAAACAAACAAAGCTGAAATGATGTATCCATTGTCTAGTCGGCAAACAGAAAAGAGTTTCCTTTCATAGCCATCCTCCTTCAAGAAAACTTGAATTATTGGAGTTGGTACACTCTAATTTCTGTGATCCTTTTAAAGTAAAGTAAAAAGGTGGTGCACTTTTCTTTGTGACCTTCATTTATAATCCTCCATGCAAGCTATGGGTGTATCATTTAAAATCCAAAGATCAACCACTTGGCGTGTTTAAGGAATTTCAGGCCTTAGCTGACAGACAGACAGAGAAGAAATTAAAAATATATTCACATTGACAATGGTGGTGAAATGTGTTCCCTTTGATAACTATTGCGAAGAATAAGGAATTCATCATTAGAAAAATCCGCTCAAGGCATCTCAATTGAATGGTTTGGCAGAGAGGATTAATATTAACGACTTTGAGAGAGTTAGATGCTTGCTTTCAGAGGCTAAACTTCCAAATACATTTTGGGCGGAAGCACTTAACACTATTGAGTATGTTATAAATTTTTCTTCTGTTGTTACTTTGGATGGTGATGTCCCAGACAAAGTTTGGTTTGCCAAAGATGTTTCTTATGATCACCTGAGAGTTTTTAGGTGCAAAGCTTATGTGCACGTTCCTAAAGATGAGATATCAAAACTGGATGTCAAAACTAAGTAGTGAATATTAATCAGTTGTGGTCAAGATGAGTTTGGGTATCATTTTTATGATCCTATTAATAATGTACTTATTAGAAGTTGTGTTGCAATATTCTTTCGTAACGATCCAATCGGTCATTTTAAGAATTTAAGTTCTGTTCAACAGTATAAGGTCTTGAGCTGCTTCATATTATGTGTATCAACTTGTGTGCGTGGTTGAATTCAGTTACCGGATGATTCAGAGTCGAATTGGAAGAAGGAATCTAGTTTTGGAAGCTTAAGCGCTGAGAATTTGACCGCAATTTGACTTTTGTGTAAACGGCTCCGGAATGAGTTTTGGGATGATGCCAGCTTCTTCGTATGGTGATTTTGGACTTAGGCGCACGTCCTAATTCAGATTTGGGGGTCCGTTGGTTAATTTAGAGTATTTCAGCGAAAGTTGGAAAAGTTGAAGTTTGGAAAATGAAGAAGTTTGACCCATAGTTGAATCTGTAATATTGGGGTCGGAATACGATTTCGATAGTTGGAAAAGCTCCGTCTTGTCATTTGGTAGTTGTCTGTAAAATTTGGCATCGTTCTGGGTTGATTTGATAGGTTTCGACACGATTTTTAGAAGTTGGAAGATTTAAAAGTCATAAGTTCGATTCATGGTGTGATTTACTTTTCTGGCGTTGTTTAGTGTGATTTGAGACCAGAACGAGTCCGTGTTAAATTAAAGAACTTGTTATGTGTTAAGATGGGGTCTCGGGGGCCTTGGGTGTATTTCGGATGAGTTTCTGATATTTTGCATGGTTTTGAACAGGTTTAGTTCTGGTGTCTCGTACCCACGACTTTGGAGCATAGGTGCGGCTCCGCTTCTGCACGATCCTGATCGCATCTGCGATATTTGAGGCCTGGAAGCTAGATCGCTTCTGCAAATGCTGGAACGCAGGTGCGAAACTACTTCTGTGGTTAATCTATCACATCTGTGAAGGAGTTTGCTTCTGCGCTCCAGTTATCGCTTCTGCGGCACCGCTAATGTGTCTATATTGTCCGCAGATGTTGACCTAGGCCTATAAGTCAATTTCACAAATATGAGCGTCTACGCGCAAATGCGATAGCATAGATGCGCTTATGTGTCCGCATATGCGGAAATGCTGGGCAGAACCATTTATATCTATAGTTTGGCCATTTTCTTCATATTTTGAGTTTTAGACTTCGATTTTGGGAGTTTCTTTTTAGGTTTTTCAAGAAATTGATTGAGTAAGTGTTCTTCACCTAGTAACTAATATATTCCATGATTTTATCTTCATTTTTATCATTAGTTTTGTGTTTTAAGTTGAGGAAAAAGTTGGTTTTTGAAGAAAGTTTTCAAAATGAAAGATCACAATTTGAGGGACGAGAGGGTATCGGAATTTGATAATTTTTGTATGGTTGAACTCGTATCGAAATGAGTACTCGGGTTTTGTAAAAATTTGTTGGGTTTTATAAAAATTTATCGGGTTTCGAGGCGCGGGCCTAGGAGTCGACTTTTGGACCAATTTTTGGATTTTATTAAAGATTGAGACTTTATGATTTAGAATAGTTTCTTATGAGTTTTATTTGTGCTTTGAAGTTATTTTGGTTAGATTTGAGCCGCTCGGAGGTCTTTTCATCCGAGAAGTTCATTTTATAGTATCAGTTTGAATTCTTTGAGGTAAATATCTTGTCTAACCTTGCGTGGGGGATTTCCCCTTAGGATTTGAGTCTGCTACAATGATTGTAGTTCATGTACAAGAGGTGACAAGTGCATTCTCTGACTTATTTGTGTAAAGCTGGCCTTTAGGGTTCTTAGGTCCTTACATCCACTGAGTATGAAGTTGTTCTTGATATGACTGAGTTCCCTATTTACTTCACCTCTACATGCTTAATTGGGATTAATTGCTTTATGATTCGCTCTTTATTGCCTATTTGAATCTTATTTGACTTAACTAAAGATTTGTAATCTCCTATTGTCATGCTATCTTTTTATAACTGCCTACCTTTATATGAAATTATTATTATCTCATCCTATAATTGTTTAGTCGTAATTGAGATTGTGATTATCTTTCCGCCACTAATCCTTAATTGAATTGTTGAATAACCTTCGTAATTGCCCAACCTTAAAAAAAAATTAGCTATCCTATATTTTGGCTGACATAGCATTTTTTGAAATTATTGACTCGTGTTAGTTTCCTTGTTATTGAATTGTATATTGTGAGATCGTTGCTACATTTTATTTTTCCCTTGTTAAGATGTTTTCTTTACACCTAGCATTCTTTACTGCGATTATTCCTTGTGAATGAGTTCTACCGTTTCTTTGTGATTTAAAGTTCTTGAATTGATTTACTTCCCGTACTTTGTATTATTGTCATTGTTGTTGTTGTACTTGTTGTGGTGATGCACAAGGTTTCTACTGTGCTGTAATTGTTATCTCTGTTGGTTGCGCTGCATATTTACTTTTGGACTACGAAACTGTATTCTAGGAGATGCCCCTATTCAACATATTTATTTTGGAACTACGGAACGGTATTCTAGGAGATCCCCGTGTTCCCGTGTTTTGCATATTTACTTTGGGACTACGGGACGATATTCTGGGAGATACCCCTGTTCTGTATATTTACTTTGGGACTACGGAACGGTATTCCGGGAGATCCCCCTATTCTGCAAACATTTTACGTGTTATCCGTTCTTTTCCTTATGCTTACTAGCTGGTATGAACTATGTTAGGACACTTGCACAAGCATACAAGTAGCTAAGCACCCTTATCAGATAAGAGGTTTTCTTGATATTGTTGAGTATAGATGAACACCCTTGTTTACTTGACTTCCATGTGAGAATAGCTTTATTTGGCACGTCAGACGTCAGTGCGGTTATGAGGTATGATGAGGGCACAGGATGCCAAGTGTTAGGGTTCAAGTATTGAGACCCGTGAGTTGAAATTTATCCGAGGTTCGGTGCTTGTGAAGGTTGTTTTCATGCCCCCTTTTTCCGGGACAACTCATTTCCTTTTGGAATTGGGAAAGAGATTTGAAGAGTCGCCACCTAACGGATTAAGGTGCATTAGGGCACCTAGAAAAATTAACTCGTGAAACCAGTTTACATTACCAGAGATTGGGTAAGGACTCAAAATTACCTTGAAGGGAAGGTATTAGGCACCCCTCGATGTCCACAACGGTGGGTCCCAGCCAGACCCAATTTAAGTGAATTAGTCTTTAAGGAAATAAAGCAGTTTAAACAACTAGAGATTATTTTAAAACGGGAATTAAAGGGGTCCTATGTTTATTAGCCTATAGGATCACTTCTATGAAATACTCGGTAACCTTCCCCAAATTGACGTGTTACGCGTAGCATTAGCGCACATGTCATCATCTCCTTTACTACCCAATTACCCTCCCTTTTTCAATTATTACCAAAGAGTTCTAATAATATCCAGTACGTACCATGTGCATGCACTACCTGTCCCTTACCTCTAGCCCTGGAGGTGTTTAGGACCTCTATTTAAGGCGGTTCTAGACTCACCTATGTTGTTTAAAAGGAGAAAACTAAGCGACAAACAAAAGTCAAGTAGGACTGTAACATAAGGAGCTATTAAGTGGGCTCATGTTAACCTCCACAAATATACAAACAAATGCACGTTGTTCTAGCAAGCAATTTTAAATGATTTTTGGATCCTATAGGCCGGATATCTAAATAAGCACAAACAAGATATAAAACAAATTTATTAAAGCGAGCAAACGAGTACTTATCAGTTTGCCTACTGATTTTGTTAAACCCTGAATCTGGGCATTCTCGGGCAGTAAAAATATCATAATTGTCACGACCCAAACCCTGATCCAATCATGATGGCGCCTCTCGTGAAAACAAGGCAAGCCAACTAACCCATTTCGCCTTTTCAGAATAATTAATATTAATAAACAGTTTTAGCATGATTAAATATCCACAAATTAAGCAAAAGATTTCTTATAAAGTGCGGAATACAACCCAAACATAGCCCGATACCGGGTGTCACAAGTCACGAGCATCTATTAGAGTGTAGATACAACCATAAGGTCTAAAATATACAGAACAGGAATAATGAACAAAAGGGAGAAAAGCGATGCTGCGAAAGCTGGCAGCCACCTCGCAAAAACTCTGATAACTCTGCCTTTGAACAGCGAAAACCCACTACCGGGTGTATAAATACCTGCATCTCTACACAAGGTGCAGAGAGTAAAGTGAGTACTCCAAATCAATGAGTAATATAGGTAATAACAACTGAGCAGCAAGAAATCACGTAAAGCAACCAACATGTTGTAGAGAAGCAGTGTAGAACTCTTTGAGAAAAACAATGAAGCTGTGAAATCTTTAGAAATATCTTAGCTCAGTTTAAACCTCTTTTGAAAATGACTTATTCAATAGTTACGCAATGATTGCAAAACAGTCAGTGCCAATAAGCACAGAAAATACGCCTCTCGGGCACGAATACCACAATATAACAGGTAAAATGACAAGTAAATATGAAAGATGAACACATAAAAGTTTGCCCCTCGGGCAATATCTTTGAACAGTACTAGCCCCTCGGGCTACCTCACAATCACTCGTATCAGCCCCTCGGGCTCACTCTCAGAACAATGGGTACCCGCGCTCACTCTGGGTGTGCAGACTCCAGAGGGGCACCTTACGTCCTAAGCACTATCTCAAGCCACCTCGTGGCATCATCACTCGGCACTCGGCACTCGGCCTCACATCACTCAAGCCACCTCGTGGCATATAAAGTATCTCAGGCCCTCGGCCTCATATCACTCAGCATATCCTCACATATGTCCCTCGGCCTCGCTCAGTCCAAAAATCATCACAAGCCCCTTGGGTATTTGTAAAACAGTAGTTCTCAGCCCAAAATATCATTTAGAAATATCATTTAAGTTTTAAATCTGAGTAAAACTGGCTGAGTTTGTAAAACAATAGATATCAACAGGACTGAGTTCATGTATAAGTCAAAACAGTGAGGAAACACTGATAAAACTCTCCGAAGGGTTCAAATAATTGGCACGAAGCCCAAATATGGCAGTCAGCCCAAATCATGATGATAGCAAATAAGTCTCAGTCAAATACGCAATAAAATCATCAATCGGGACGGACCAAGTCACAATCCCCCGTATAAAACGACCCCACGCTCATAATCAAATGCGTGTCTCGCCTCAATATAGCACTACGATGTGCAATCCGGGGTTTCAAACCCTCGGGATATCATTTACAATCATTACTCATCTCGATCCGGTCCAAACTCTAGCTCGCGATGCCTCGCCCGCACAAATCGACCTCCGGATGCTCCAAATCTAGCCACAATCAGTACATAATCATTAAAATATGCTATGGGAGCGAAGCTCGCTTGAAAATATCCAATTTAACATCAATATCCCAAAATTGCTCAAACCCGGCCCCCGAGTCCACGCTTCCGAATTCGACGAAACTCACAAAATCTGACTACCCATTCAACCACGAGTCTAACCATACCAAAATTACTAAATTCCGATAACAATTCGACCTCCAAATCTTCAAATCTTATTTTCAAATCCCTATGTCCAAATTCCCAATTTACACCTCAAAAACATGTAATCTAGTCGGATTATTCGATGATAATTCAATAGTATGGAGTAGAAATGATCACAAGTGACTTACCTCAAGATTCCCATGATTTCTTGCTCAAAAATCGTCTCAAGACGTGTTCTTTCACCAAAAAAACGTCAAAATGAGAAAAAAAAATAGAACAGCACTAATACACCCGAATCTGGTCGCTAAAAGCCGAATCTGGTCGCTAAAAGGTGCACACCAGATCTGATGTACCAACAATCTTTAATTTCACTAAAAAGGCTCTAACTCTATCATACACACGCGAAATCCGATGATTCTTGTTCCTATGAGTCACAAATAATAATACGAACATAGCCCTTCAATCGAAACTCAATTCAGAGCTCATTTGCTCAGTGTGATACCCATTTCGCTCGTTAAACAATTAATTCATGTTTCGCGTCAAAAACCCAATCGCGACTTGATGAAATTAAACCAAACTTTCCAGATCACTCCTATAATTCATTGTCAAAATTTCGGAAGTCTCAAAATCAAATTTTGATCTCTAGAACTAAAAATGGATCTTTGGATCATTACATGCTTATGCTCAAAACGACAAAATCTTCCAAAAACTCCTCCAAAACTTATCCGAGCCTCATGGGACCCCGACCAAACATGCCAACAAACCCCATAACATCATTCAAACTTGTTCCAACCTTCGGAACACTCAAAACAACATCAAAACATCGAATCACCCTCGGATTCAAGCCTAAGAATTCCAAAACTTCCGAATTACTCTTTCGATCAAAAACCCGACCAAACGACGTCCGAATGACCTGAAATTTTGCACACACATCGCAAATGACATAACAAAACTGTAGAAACTCTTGGAATTCCATTCCGACCCTCGAATCAAAATCTCACCTATCAACCGGAATTCGCCAAATTACTAACTTTGCCAATTCAAGCCAAATCCCTCCACGCACTTCCAAAATGCATTTTGATCGCGCTCCTAAGTCATAAATCACCCAACGAAGCTAACCAAATCATAAAAATTTAGATCCGAGCTCATATACAAACAAGTCAACTCTTGGTCAAACCTTTCAAATTCAAAGCTTTCAACTGAGACTGTTCCTTCAAATTCATTCCGATTTTCCTGAAAACTAAAACCAACAATCTACATCGGTCATAATACATCACACGGGGCAAGTCATGTCCTAGAACTGGCGATCAAAGTGCATAATCTTCAAAATGACCGGTTGGGGCATTACAATAATTTAGGCCTAAAATCATTAGTAACCCTACAGATTTGCCTAAGAGATTAACAGAATCCTATAGACTTGCTTTCTAATTTATAGAATTAGTTAATTCCTAAAAACATGATTTCTAGGTGTTGGGACTAATTTACTTATTTCTTATAGTCATGATACCTAAATTATAGAAACTGAATTTAAATTACCTATAGACATGATATGTAAGCTGCGGAAATAGACTTTTCTTTCCTATAGGCATGATATCTAAATTGCATAAACTAATTTTTTATATATCTTCTATAGGCATGATTTCTAAGTGTTGACTTGATTTAAACTCCTATAAACATGATCCCTAAGTTTCAAAACTGATTTTTACCCTATAGGCATGATATCCAAGTTGAAACAGATTTTGTATCTCCTATAGGAATTAATCATGTGTGAGCAGAAAATTTTAAGCAAATTACTAGGAAAGTTTGTTAATCAAACAGACAGAATCCTACAAACATGGTCTCTAATGCACATTGAGTTGGACATACGTGTAGATATTTCTAATATGAAGAATTAAACGTAAAGTCCTATAAGCAGGATTTATAACATGCGGATGTGTAGCACAGAATCACATCGATCATAAAATTCCTATAGGCACGATCTCTAAACACAATACAGTATCCACGTAATGCAATCAACATAGTTAAGTCCTATAGGTAGGATTTCTATCCTATTTCAACAAAGACATAAGAAAAGACCCCCCCCCCCCCCCCCC